>JAKWBJ010000032.1:592500-773222 GCA_023159175.1 Wohlfahrtia magnifica | reverse complement strand
TATTTTGTTATTTTTAGTACATTTAAGATAAAAATAAAAACACTTTAGTGAGCAGTAACTGACTCCACTGCTTATATTGCAATCGATGTTTTGTTATATGCATATGATATTCTAGATTACCTCTAACATTTAACATTTTAAGTACTACAAAGCTAGCTTAAAGTAATGTAATGCTGACGTCTTTGCTAATTTTCTAGGTGCTACCTGATTTGACGATTTTGAGCCACAATATTTGTATAGATTTGCAAGATTTTCTATTAGACATTCATTTTTTTCTTTTATTTTAACAAAACGTAGTTTTTTATAACAATTTATTTTTGTTTGACTTATATAACTAGGGATGGGAAAATGTCGAGCGTGCTGGATCATGAGGCAAAAAAAAAAACACTTACGCGAGTTGCGTATGTAATCCCACACACTCAACCATCCCTCGTAGACATAAATTCAATAATTACTAAAAAAAAAACTTTAAAACAAAGTTAAAGACACTTTGTAACAGTTTCAATTATAATGAAATGTGTATGGAATTAAAATATTTTACTTCTCTTTATTCTCTGAAATTTGATTTTTTCCGTTATTTCATAAGCACTTAAAGCCAATGATATTTTTATTCATCTAAAGTTTATTTTGCTATACATAGTAAAATACAATTTGGTTGAAATTCTAAACCTTTAATAACTATTGACCAATTCATTTTTGTTTGTTTGTAAAACCACTTGAAGTCATCGACTTTTATTGTTATGATCCAATAATTAAAATTACCATTGAAGAAAAAAATTAAACAACAACGAAAAACAAAAGAATCAGAAGAAAATATTAAAAAAAGAATTAGACGCCTTTTGCACGTTCAAAGTACTTTGCAAAGTCTTGAGTTTGTAAGGGAGAAAAGAAAAACGAGCGGGGGTGAGTACACACTTTGATGTATTCGCAAAGTTGCTTTGTTCTTCGTTCGTATTTATACATAGTTGTGGTTAGTCTCATGTTTTATTTAACATTTTCTTTTATTTTTGATTTCGCACAGTGACAACTGTCAAAAACTGCAGAACGATAAAAGAAAACAAAATTTGAACGTGCCGAAGCGAAACAAAGTATAAAAGAAAATGTAAATGAGTTTGTCAAAGTACTTCGCAAAAAAAAAATAAAGCTTTGTGTTTTTTATTCAAAACGTAATTTGCGCACATCTCTAATTGATACAGTAATTTTTTTTATTCAGCTTAAATATTTATATCGTTCAATATTAAAAAGAGAAAATTCACTTAAAGTCAAGCTCAAGTAACAAAAAGTAGTTTCTTATATGTATTGGACAGTGAATCAAAAAAGCTTTGGCACAAATATTTTTTCTAATATTTCATCTGGAATATATAAAGGATAGAGTTTTGTTACTTTTTATTGATAAAGGTACTGTCGTAACTGCAAACCAATCAGAGAAAAGAAAAAATGTACCGTTATTTCATATATGACTTGATATATAGAAAGAATTTGAAAAAAGTCAGGTCAACAAAGTTCAGGCACCTAGTATTTACTTACATCACGTGTTTACTAAAACAATATAAATTTTTCATTCCTTTTTGTGCTTATTCCTTTTTCTAAACGAAAATAATTGTTGAATAGTTTAAATATTATTGATTTAGAAACAGTTTTGCTATTTTTTTGGAGCACAGAGCAGAATTGGCGTTATAGTAAAAAGGAGCTACACAAGTTTAAGAAACCTTATAAAAACATTTTAAAAAATACTGGCAGCTTAGAGCGTAAGAAAAGATGTGGTCGCCAAAAAAAATTTACAGCTGGATATCATGGAAGAGTTGCTCGTCGCAAACCATTTCTTTCCTCTGTTAACAAAAGAAAGAAACTGAAGCTTACTAAACTTTACCTAAATAAGTCGAATTCATTCTGAGACAAGGTTGTATTTATTTATTTGTTTATTTATTTATTTATTTATTTACTTATTAATTCGATGTTCTAGGGTATTATAATTACAGTATAAAACTTTTATTCGTTAATCAATTAGCATTTCCAAAATAATAAGTATTTAACCAAGAAAATAATAACGATAATAAATTTACAATTAAAATAAATAGAAGTAATATAAAAAAATAATTCAAGACAAAAAGAATAAAAAAAATTGATTTACCAAATAACATTTAATAGTCATTATAAAAATCAAGAGTAATATCTAAACAAAGCCCTTTTAAGTTGCAAAACATTGCCAAGAAGTTTTAATTCGGTGGGTAATGCATTCCAAAGACGTATAGAAAAGATCAAAAACGACCATTCAGATATGAGAAAATGATGCCTAAACTGGATAAGATCATTCAGTCTCAGCGAGCGACTAAACGACAATCTTTCATAGAGGTAATTCGGCTCACGCGAATTAATAATCCTATGTAAGTGTATAAGAAATCTTATTCTCAGCAGATCGTCAAATGACACACCATAAAGGATTTTCCCAAGAGCAGATACATGGTCGTATCTTGGTAATCCATAAACATAAACTATGGCATTGAAAGCCACATTCAATCTTAGGATAACAGAGTCGCAAGATGCAAATATTTCACAACCATATAATAATACTGGAATTAGATATGTCTTAGCGAGTAACATACAAACTCTCAGTGGTGAAAAGTACTGAGTTCTCCACAGATTTCTCAACATAGAGATAGTTCTACAAGAGGCATAATTTACATGATCTTTCCATGTCAGGTTAACGTTATAAATAATCCCAAGATTTTTAGTAGATTTAACGATCGCTATTTGCTGGTCGCACAAGGTTATCACCGGTTGCCCTGGTAATTTAATAAATCTTGGAGTTATCACTAAGATTAATATTTCTAGGGATCGATGCAAAGACCATTCGCACTAGCCCAGTCGAGGACCCTCTTCAGATCACCGTTAAGTTTGAGCACACATTCATCCAGATTACTTCTTTCAGCTTCTATGTAAATTTGTACATCATCAGCATACAAATGTACCTTACTAAACATCAAATGTTCAACTAAATCGTTAATATAAATACTAAAGAGAAGTGGACCGAGAATAGTGCTCTGTGAAACAACTCTAGAGACATGCAATGGACAGGAAAATTTATTTCTAAGAAAAACTGATTGATGACGATCTGCCGCCAAATACGACGATAGAAGTCTGGTGGATGTATGGGAAAAGTTAAACAAATTTCTCAACTTTACACAAAGTGTTTCATTGTGAGCTATATCGCACGCTTTGGAATGGTCTAGAAGAACTAGAAAAGTAATGTTACCTTGATTGCATCCAATAAAGCAGTTGTACTGCTCTGTACTAATTTATCAGCATTAAATATTAAACACAGCTGTTTATGTTATAGTTATAAGATTATTGTTTGTTATTATTGTTTCTTACAATGTTTATTTGTTATTGTTTTTCTCTCTTTTGCTTTTAATTTCTATTCTTTGTGATTCCATTTTATTTGCACTTTTATGCTTATTTTATTATATATTCATGCTTTTTATTATATTTTATTCTATTTTTGTTTCGATTGTTCAGTAAGGAGTGCGCTTTCTTATTTAGATTATATTTATTCACTTGTTTATATATTTTTTGTTGTTATGTTTCTCACGTTCTTAGTTTAGTGTTATTGTTTATGTATGTTATTGCTAAAACCGGTTTCTGTTTTTGTTTGTTGTTTATTGGTTCCTTTATTTTTGTTTCGGCTTCTGAGTTATTATTTATACACTAAATCTAAATTTTAAATTTGTTATGTTTATAGTTAGTTTCTAATATTATTGTCTTGTTTGTGTTTATAGCACATACACTTGATATATAAATCGCACAAAACAGCTGTTATTTGTTATTGTTTTTTGCACTTGAAATTTGAATCAAAATCAATATACATACTCGTACATATTTAGATCAGAAGGTGCTAAAAAAATTTGACGAAAAGCTAACAAAGAGCTTGAAGAAAATAACGTTATAAAAACTGTTAAACATGGTGGTGGTAATGTAATGGTGTGGTGGTGTATGGCGCTTTCTGGAGTGAGAAATCTTGTCTTTATTGACGAAAAAATGGACAAGCACGCCTACCTGGGTATTTTAAAAGAAAACTTGGTTCTAAGCGTGAAAAAGTTGGGTTTGGATAGGTCAACATTCTTCTTTCAACAAAACAATGACCCGATGCATTCTTCTTAGTTGGTTCCAGAAGGGTTTATCTATCACTGCAGGCAACTTAAAACCCTGCCACCGTCGCCAGATATAAGCCGAATAGAGCATGTTTGGCATTTGTCAGAGAAAAATATACGCAATCATAATATTACATCAAAGGATTCGCCAAAAAAATCGCTATTCGAGCAGGATGGGCAAACATAATACCAGAACAATCATCGAATTTAGTCGGAAGCATGGGAAGGCGGTTAAAAGCAATTATTAAAGCCAAAAGACGCCACACAATATATTAGGAGTACAAATTTTAAAAACTTTTTTCAATAATAGCTTTACTTATCTTTGTGTATTAATACATACAGTTTTTACTTTAATGAACTTTATATAATATATCAAAAAAATTCATACAAAAAAGTTCTTTTTGCATTTTATTTTAAAAAGACGTAATTTTTTTGTTTTATTTTAATAAAACGTGCTATTTCCAAATTAAAAGAACTTGAATTTCGTACGTCCTTAACATTTATTGTTGCGACTTATTGTGGCCCGATGCATTATAATAAGGAAGGAACTTGTTATATATTCTGGGCTCATGCTTTAAAATAATCGGCTGAAAAAAATAATCTTTGATTTTCCAACATTTTAAAATAATCAAAAAGGCACGTTTAGTTCTGCGACTTCTCAAATAACAATTTGAATTTTAAAATTAGGTATAAGTCTTTTAATGTGAGTACAAATTTAGAGTTTCTCACTTTGATTTGTTTTATAAAATTTTATGTTACATTTGGACATTTTTTTTGGTGCTTTATTAAATACAATTTTAAACAAATTTTAAAAGTTCACTTTTATTTCTTTAACGTGCACCTAAAGCTTTTGTAATAAGTTACCCGACTTTCAGTGTGAGCCACTGTATTTATGTACATACATATGTATAATTGAAAATTGTTTTCATAAAATTGCAAATAATTTCATGTAGTATTGCACAAATGTTGATACCCAGGTGGCAAAAACGTACAAGGAGACTTGACCTATTTCTCATTCCCTGATTTTGTCTATTTAAATCAAAATATCGGTTCAACTCTACAATAACACAAATTATTAATTTAGTCAAATCTGAAATAGAGTTAAACCCAAAAACTGTGGACTTTTGCAGGATTTGTTGTTGGGTCGAAGAGAATTTTAAAAACTAATACATCCTACATACATACTTTATTATTTAAAGCAATTTTTAGATATTGATAATGCGGCCGACCCTCACGGACTATCACAACCGATGGTTCGAAGAATTTGCTCTAGAGTTGCTCGAACATTAGCCTAATTGTGAACAATAAAATAAATACATTTTTGAATATTTCAATAACAGATTCTTGTTGTTCTCGATAATGCCTATGAGAAAATCAGTATCACTTTCCATGTATTTCAATTTCATTCATTTTTGTCCCTTAGTGTAATGCAGTTGTCATTAGTACGAAATATAAATAAATATATATTTTAGGCCCAGTAAAATATTTACTACAAGCATCTTCGATCCGAGACCACATACAATGTAAGTAGAACCCATCCAATGCCTGTATACAATTCCTATTTACATTTACACAGCGTTTGCCTAGGCCGTCAGATGCGTCCGATGGAACAGGCATTGTACGCGAAGGTTGGATGATACCAAAACCACAGACATTTTCAGTAAAGGTTTGATGTGTCCAATGCTACAGACATTGTAAGTGAAGGTTAGATGAGTCCAATGCTACAGACATTGTAAGTAAAGGGATTTAATTGTCAAATATTCATTATTTTTCTTTTTTTTTTGATTTTATTTATTTTTTAAAAAATTAAATAATGAAAATCCAATTTATAGGCCATAATAGCTTCCATATCGACTGCTCTATATACTACACCACTCAAACAGTTAGTCCACTTACGCTTTCAAAAACAATTGTCTTTTAAACATTTTAATTCGGAAGAATTAAAAAGAACAATTGAAAAAATAGCAGCAAAAAACAAACAAAATTCATAATAGAAACTATACTAACAATCAGTGTTTCCACCAACAGCATTGTGAATTTCACACAACCGGTATTATTATTACACACAAGAAAAAAAAATTATCCAAAATAGTGTTTTAACGAATATTATGTACATAGTACATGAAGAGACCCCAACCGGACAAGAGCTTTTTTATAGAAAAGTCCACTAAATAAATGTATACATTTTTCGGGGTCTTAATAATACATCAAATACGAATCTTAATGAATACTAAGGAAACCATCATTTTATACAATAATAACTGTTTCGTCAGAAACACAAAAATAACTCTTTTTTAGCTCAACCAAAGCTGCACCATCAGATTTATGAATTCCATACAACCGGCATTAACATATGTATGAAGAAAAATTTCACACCAAATTCTGCTTTTACGAATATTATACATATGTACATACTACATATTGTTAGGTTTTAACCTTTTTAAAACGTTTGAGTTCGTTTATATTGCGTTAAAAATAAAATAAAACTCTATTTTTATTTTAGTTGTTTTACAATCTGTCTCTTTCTTTATGAATTCCACTGTACTTTAATACACAAAATTCGCTTAAAAAAAACACTTTATTTGCGCCTTAAACAGACTTTACTTCTTGACAGCCAATTCAAAACTAACTAGCTTACCAGCCGCAATTCGCCGCTTTTATAGTATTTCATATTAGTTTAGAATGTTCTAGTACGGATACGAATCTTCGATTTTTCGAAGTTAATTTAAACTGGTCTAAAATAGCACAAAAAGTAACCGATCCATTCATTGGCAGCACTTTGAATTAGTGCAGATAATTTTAGAAGTTTCTAAGCCTTAACAAAAGCCAATACATTTTGTTTTTAGCTAAAAACTCATAAAAAGCTCTGACCTGGTGAATTTTTTCTTTAGCATTTTCATTTTCGTAACACTGCCTCCCGCTTAAGCCTATTCGTCCCGCATAGGCTCATTATCTTTTTTCCCATAGCGCGGAAGTCGTTCTAAATATATCGCCTTCATTTTCGATCACGGGCTATAATTCTTCTGGATTCGGTATACCACATCATTTAACCTTTTGACTACTTTGTAAGGTCCATCCCAGTTAGTTTGCAGCTTGTGAGATAATCCTTTCTTACGCTGTGGGTTGTAGAGTAGAACCAGTTGTCCCTCATGGAAGCCATTAGCACCTGCTGCTCGATCATACCTGGCCTTCAATCTATCACGGTCCATTTCTTCTTTGGGACTTTCTTTTTGCTTGGCATTACCGACTGGTGCTCTCGATTTATATTTCTGCAGATGATTCCGACTTGCTCTGGCTGCCTTTTTAGCCGCAAAATATTCAGTGCAGTTTGCTATCCATCCGGCGGTAGCTTGCTTGCATCCGACCCAATACTAACGATGTTTTAATTTTTCAACTGTCTTCGACGCGCTAAGATGCCTTCCGCTATGTTCCTTATGAGACTGATTTAAAATTTCATTCGTTTTGAGGAAGGAACCACTATTAGATTGGAAGTTGTATTGCGTCTGTACTTTCCCAGCTTCGGTATAAGCACCCATCTATCAGCTTTAAACTATCCCATTGAGCCCAATAAGCCTTTATTAGAGGGCTATCTGCTGATATGTCCTTACTAGTAGGCCATCTGTCTTTTTCCTTAGCCGCTATTATCCTCGCCGGAACAGAGTCTCTAATCTGAGTCGTTGACCGGTAGTCGTTAACCTCCAGACGTAATTGTCTAATACTGATAATGGTCTCTGGCATTATCATCTGTTTTATCAGCGGCTATCTTACTTTCGTTTTTACTCTTTCCACTCCTGTAATAAGCTTCATTGTTACGTGGCAATATTTTCATGTCACAGCCTCTATGATGACCATCGCCCTTATGGCCACCCTCATTTACATTACTGCGTTCATTTACTTGTACTCTGTCGTGTACACCTAAGCCCATTTCATGCGGCTGTCCTCCATTAGTAAGGTGTTTGTTACTAAATTCTTCGGGCTTTCTATAGCTAGTGTTCTTCTATTTGACATATCTCCAAGGTGACGCAAATCGTGCACTTTTGACCGGTGCCCTACAATGCCTTTGAAAATAACCGCTTTTGCCACAGTTTTGGCACTTCCTTTTTGTCCTTTGCTCTTTTTCGGCCCAAAATCGCACTAATCGCAATGAAATTTTCTTTGGTATTTGCAGTTTTCATGCTATGCACTTTATGTATGAATACTTCGGTCTTAATTTGCTCTACTAATGGTTGGGTCCCCCCTGGATGACTAAGCTGCACCAATCTCTCGACCTCCTTTGCAAAGGCTTGCAATGATTCTGCGTTCGGCACCTTAATTTCATGCGGTACAGATCTCGTTTATGCTCGTCGCCAAATTTACGCTGTAGCGCCACCATTAATTCATTGCAGTTGTTTCTGCAGCTGGCTGGCATAGTTTCGAGAATCCCTGCTGCAGCACCTTTTAAAGCAAAAATTAGTTCGAGAGCCTTATCTTCATCGTCCCATCCGTTTCTACTCGCCATTGTCTCGAATTGGAATTTAAATACGGATACCATCAAAGCAAGGTGTTTTTATTATGCTGGAAACTTCTGGTATGATACGCACTGGTTCGGGTTGCTGACACTGTAGACTGTTGATTCTCTCTTCTATTACATTAAATTTTTCGTCAACAGTCTTTTCTAGATTTGTCACTCTTGCGTCGACGTCATCAACCCTTTTGCTTACCGTCTCATATATTTCTTGCAGCTTCTTTGTTGTTGCACTCGATGCTTCTTCAAATTTCTTTACAATATTTGCCAGAAAATTCTGGTTTTCTGCTCTAGAAGTTTCCTGTACCTGAGCCAGCAGTTTTTCATTATCAGCTTTAGAAGATTCTTTTACCTCAGCCAAAAGCTTTTGATTCTCAGCTCTAGAAATTTCATTTGCCTTTTTTCCATCATAGCTGCCAGCAATGAGTTAATGTCCATATTAGTTGTTGTTGTAGGTGCACTTATCTCAGGATTATTCTCATCGTCAAATACGTGAGTGTCGTTGTCTATGCCACGTCTCTGAAATTCCTCTAACAGACGTTTCTGTAATTCGGTCTTATTGCCAGTTGTTGAGAGCTCCAATTTAGTTAACTCGCGTTTGACTCTATTAATTCTTGGAATTTAATTTTTTATTTATTTTTTTTTTAATTTCCTATTTCATAAAAAAAAATTCATTACTTACAGGCAACACGTTCGAAGTAGAAGCTGGTGGAACGCCTCAACCGGCCTCCCAACCTTAGTCATCTACGCATCCAACAAATCCCAATTGATGACACCGTTTCACTAAGGAAGCCCATCACACTCACCAAGAGCGCATCTTAATAACTTAGTTAGCCATGTTAAATAACACTAATACTGACTAATTATATTTCATTACGCATTTGTTTTATTAAATAGTAATATAAAAAAACTAAATTTAACAATTACATATAAATAAATAGATATTTGACTTAATTACTCAAGACCAAAAGCAAAAACGATTAACTTTTCATTTATCCTATATATTCGAAACACTAAAAACAATATCTTCTGTTAGCTACTTCAAAGCGAGCAAAACAAATCTGACTATTCTTCTTCACAAATATTCTAACTATACTACCAATCTGAAGCTTGCAAAGTTGCAGGTCTCTGCAAAGTTGCAGGTTTAAACCTATACCGAATATTGTTTTTAGTTCAAGTTACAGGAATAGATATATAATTTTGCTAACTATTTTGCTTTTCTCTTCCTATCAAATGATTTGGAAAAAAAAATTAGAGATAACATTTTAGATCTAAATATGAAACCTTATATCTAATCAAATATACACACAAAACAAAAACATATTTCACATACACCAAAACAATTGCAACCACAGCTTGAAAAGATATATTATTATTATTCTTTTGGGTTTTCTCCGTCTTAACTTAAATACCGCTTGTAAATTTGTAAAGAAGAAAAAAGAAAAAATACGCCATACAATATATATATATATATATATATATATATATATATATATATATACATATATAATACATATATATATATACAATACATATATACATATATATATATATATATATATATATATATATATATATATATATATATATATATATATATATATATATATATATATATTGTTTCCTGGAAATGCAACAGATTATCCTACTGTTATTTTCATTCATAATATGTGTGGCAGCACCAAGTTTGTCAGCTAGTGAACGGAGTGAATCTGGCAACACTTTAGAACACAAAAGAAAAAGAAAACAAATATTAATTCCTCGTGTAGTCTTTGCTGCCACAACTGTAGACAATTCTTCTCGCAACTTAATTTGAATTCTTTTATACTTCCAAACATGAAAATAAAATAATAATAATTTTAAATAGTTTAAGAGTAAAATAACGCGTTTATTTTACCACAAACCATATTGACGACTCCGTGCTTAAAACAAATTACATCGAATACCAAATCGGTGAAAATTTCAGTAAAAAAAATATTTTTCGTGGAAACAGCGCAGTCGCAGCTTATTTGAAATTTTAACGTTTCAACGCTACGATCAATATTTTTCACAACGAACAAGATCAATCCTGCTTATGAATTCAAGCAAATACAACTTGAAAAGTAAGCAAACTGTTTCAATAGAAAAGACTTCATCCAGCAGTGACGAAATTAAAGTGTCTGGAATGGATAATATTATTGCTCAAATGAGGGACCTTCAACGGGAAGTGAATTTACTACGGGAGCAACGCGAGCATCCAAATGGAACAGCAGAATCGAATTTTCAAGGGGTGCGTATACCCAAATTCGATGAGCATAACCCACACCTTTGGTTTGCTCAGGTTGAAGGGTCGTTTGCCTTGTGTGACATTACATCAGATACAGACAAATTTGATTTTGTTTCGGTTCGTCTTGAAGACGATATCCTTTTATCTGTTGAGGATTTCATTACCAATCCGCCCGCAAACGATAAATCAATATACTCAGAGAAAGATTAATTTCAAAATTTGCTGAGTCACCTGAATCTAAATTGCGCCGTTTATTACAAGGTGGAGAAACCGTGGGTATGAAACCGTCTGAAGTCTTGGCCAGAATCGATTCGTCCACTTTTAAGTATATGGGAGCAAGACGATTCAGACAAATTGGCAAACACGGCAGATAAAATGTTAGAGGCGAACAACAACATGGTAAGTGCCATATCACACAGTACCTCGAGTAGTGAAACGCAGCTTTCGATAAGTGCTATTAACCCTTCAATGGCTGATCTCATTAAATCAATGAATATTTTATCGGATAAGATGAAAATACAATCAAGTCACAATAATTGTCGTAATCGTTCAAGATCTCGGAGTCACTCACAATCGGGTCAGAATCCTTCTGAATCACAACTTTGCTGGTACCATGTAAAATTTGGAAAGAATGCTTAACTCTGTAAACCAAATTGCCTACATTATAACAATAATTCGGAAAACTAATTGAGCTGTCGTCAATCAACTCAATTGGCGACAGCGACAGCAATAATGGAATAATTTCGAAAAATCGTTTGCACGTATATGATAACTCGACGAAATCTTAATTTTTAATTGACTCAGAATCGGTGGTCTCAGTTATACTCCCATCTTTAGTCAAGGCGAAACTTTTCCCCTCGAAAATTAAACTTTTGGCAACCAATCAGAGTGAAATAACAACCTATGGTCACACGGTTTTTAAACTAGACCTGGGGTTACGTCGTGAGTTTAAGTGGCTATTCATTATTGCTGACGTTCAATCACCCATAATTGGTGCTGACTTTTTAATTCATTATAATTTGTTAATTGATCTCAAGACCAAACGACTAGTAGATGGTACAACCAAACTTACTAGTAGTGGTAAAATTCGTAAAACGAAAGATTTTAATATCTTAACAATTTCTTCAAGCACACCATTTGCACCTTTACTCCAAGAGTACGTCAGTATTACGACAACAACCTTAACCCGAAAGGTCACAGGAGGTTCAACCGTCGCACATCATATCGAAACAACTGGTAAGCCGGTAGCAGATCGCCCACGTAGATTATCTGGAGATAAACTAGCAGCCGCAAAAGAAGAAGTAGATTTTCTTTTGGAACAAGGTATATGCCGCATATCTAAGAGCCAATGGGCTAGTCCTATTCAAATTGTGACTAAAAAATCGGGTGGTTGGCGTGTATGTGGCGACTATCGAAAATTAAACGCTCAAACAGTTTCTGATCGCTATCCAATAGTTAATATCAACGACTTTGCTGAAAGACTATATGGTAAGTCAATTTTTACTACATTAGATCTAGTAAGAGCCTATTACCAAATTCCGATGAAAAAACAGCTCTTTGCACCCCGTTTGGTTTAATAGAACTTTTGTATATGCCGTTTGGACTAGAAACGCCACGCAACCGTTCCAAAGGTTTATGGACTCAGTTCTAAGAGTTTTGAACTTCGTTTATCGTTACATCAACGATATTATCATAATGTCAAATTCAATCGAAGAGCATAACCACCATCTGCGATTAGTTTTTGATCGTCTTCGTCAGCATGGCTTAACAATCAATGTTAGGAAATGTCATTTTGGCCAAAATGAGGTCGAATTTTTGGGTTACACTATCAATAGCAATGGTAGCCGACTTCCTAAAGATCGTGTTACTGCCATCGAAAATTACGCTAGACCCGAAACGATTTGTGAACTACGAAGATTTCTGGGTATCATTAACTACTATATCGTCGGTGCATCCCACATGCAGCTCAACTGCAAGCACCGCTTAACAGTTTTCTCACAGACTCTAGGAAAACTGATAA
The DNA here is from genome assembly GCA_023159175.1 of Wohlfahrtia magnifica. Lineage (NCBI taxonomy): Eukaryota > Metazoa > Arthropoda > Insecta > Diptera > Sarcophagidae > Wohlfahrtia > Wohlfahrtia magnifica. The sequence continues at coordinate 760,284 of JAKWBJ010000032.1, read as the reverse complement.
GAGAAAAATACCTTGGACACCAGAAGCCGAAAATGCCTTCGAAGCGCGTAAAAAAAGTATAAGTGAGGCACGACGCTAGCGCATCCTGCCCCAAACTCCGAACTGGCACTCATAACGGATGCTTCTGATACAGCAATCGGAGCGGTTCTCGAGCAAAATTTTGATGGTTTATGGAGACCGCTAGGTATTTTCTCCATGAAATTGTCAAAGGCGAAAAGCAACTACAGCAGATATGACAGGGAGTTACTTGCAATTTACGTTTCCATTAAACATTTCCGTCATATGTTGGAGGCTCATCATTTCGTCATTAAAATCGATCATCGACCGCTGATTTATGCATTTTCACAGAAGCCAGAGAAAGCTTCCCCACATCAATTGAGACATTTGGATTTCATATCGCAATTTACAACAGGGATAATACATTTGTCTGGTTCCAAGAATACTGTTGCTGATGCTTTGTTTCGTTTAAATGCAATTTCGATGCCGTTAACAATATCACACGAATAACTACAAGCATCACAAGAAACAGATGACGAATTGAAAACCTTACTGGAAGGTACCAATTCGTTAAAACTTCAAATAGTCCACTTCGATTCTTCTTCAATCTATTGTGACATTTCGACCGGTTATCGACCCTACGTTTATAATGAACTACGCCAACAAGTTTTCAATTCCATACATAATCTATCACATCTTGGTTGTAAGGCTACACTTCAAGAGATCCAAAGGAAATATGTTTGGCCTTGTATGAAAAAACAAGTTATCAATTGGGTTCGTACTTGTTTATTATGCCAGAGAGCAAAGATAACTTAACATAATTGTTTAACACCGAACAAGATAGATGTACCTGATAATCGTTTTGACCACGTCCACCTAGATATTGTAATTATACCAGTAATACAAGGTTTTAGATACTGCCTTGCTATGATTGACAGGTTTTCGAGGTGGACGGAATCAGTTCCCTTGAAAGACATGTCTGCTCAAATCGTTGCAACTGCTTTTTGGACTCATTGGATATCTAGATTCAGATGCCCAAAAACTTTACCTACAGACCAAGATACACAGTTTGAATCAGCTCTATTCAAATAATTGACTAATTTCATTGGATCTAAACGAGCCTGAACTACTGCATACCATCCGCAATCAAACGGTATAGTCGAACGTTGGCATAGAACATTTAAAACAGGTCTTATGTGCCATCCTAATACTTTTTGGATTGATATACTGCCGACAGTATTACTAGGTTTAAGAACCTCTTTCAAAGAGGATATTCAGGCTTCTCCATCGGATTAATTATATGGAGGCCCATTACGTTTAACAAATGAATTTTTTGAAAATTTTTTAAAAAGCTTCGCAACCATTTTAGTCTTCTACGACCTATACCAACAGCACATCATAACTAAAGCAAAATGTTTGTTTTGAAAATGTATTTCTGCGCACCGATTCAGTCCGAGAACCACTTCAGACGCCTTACACAGGACCTTATGCGGTAGTCCAACGTTTATCCGATCGTTTATATACCATAAAAATTAAAGATAAAGATGTAAACGTCAGCGTCGACAGATTAAATCCAGCCTTTATCATCAATGATATTCAAGGCAATTTTCTACCAAACCCTCAAGACTCTAAGTCAAAACAGCATACCACATCACGACAACTGGAAACTTCAATCAACAATGATCTTAAAATTAGCACTGACGAAAGTGCATCGTTTCCAGCAGTTCCTGACTTAGTCACTGGTGAGGGAATAGATGTGGCAGCACCAAGTTTGTCAGCTAGTGAACGAAGTGAATGTGGCAACACTTTAGAACACAAGAGAAAAAGAAAACAAATATTAATTCCTCGCGTCTTCTTTGCTGCTACAACTGTAGACAATTCTTCTCGCAACTTAATTTGCATTCTATTATACTTCCAAACATGTAAATAAAATAATAATAATTTTAAATAGTTTAAGAGTAAAATAAGGCGTTTTATTTACCACAAACTATATATGTTTACTACGATTCCTACTATTTATGAATGTTCCTATTGCTAATCTGGCAACCTCATCTGCAGTAAGCAAAATAAAAGTACTGCCAATAAAAATGGCAACATTAGTCCTATTGACATTTCTTTGTCATCATAAAAACAGGTAAATACAATTCACACTGTGCATTTTTTTTTATGTATCAAATACTAACAATCTTTATTTTCAGATTAATATTTGCTCTGCTGGTATCAGACCGCGGTAATTATTATTGAATATAACTCATTAAACTTTTAACTAACTATAATTTTCTTCCCATTGGGACTGCCGCCGCAACAATATATAATAAAATGACTCCAACGTAACGAACAAGAATTTTTCTCACAGAGAAGTCATCTAAACATACAAAATTTCATAAATGTATAGATTTTTCGGGTTCTTATTTGTACATCAAATATGAACCTTTATGAGTAAAAAGAAAACCAGCATTTTATTCAATAATAACTGTAAGTTTCATCAGTAACGCAAAAATTACTAAACTTTTTGAGTTCAATGCATAATCGGACAAAGTATGAATACTTAAAATGCAATAATCGAAGAATTAGTAATAGTTTACATATCTTTTGTAATCCAGAACAGTCAGTAAGCCACTTGGAATTGATTTTGACAAATTGTGGCATAATTTCGGCTCTATTAAGCTAGGGTGTTAAACTTTTACTGATAAACTCTCCTATCCTATTTCTTCAAAATAAGTTTAATTACATTAGGTTCTGTGTTCTGTGCACGTCTTTCTGTAAGTTTTGGTTAGGTAAGGATCAACTAAACCTTTGCAACACCAGATGTTTGCATGGGATCATTGTGTTGGTAGAATAGGAAAATGCTTGCGATATCCACTTTTTTTCGAATAATGAGATAAACAATTTGTCCACTATATCAGGGATGCGAAATAAGATTTTCATAACAGTGTACTTATTTAGTCAGATTGTACTAAGTTGTTTTTTATTTAGTTTTGTATAAAAAAATTAATTAAAAACGTAAACAAAAGTTCATTTGTAGAAGCTCTATATCGCAAACAGTCACAACTCAAAATTTTTCAGTCGTTTTTTCGTAACCCAGTTCGCAGGTAAAATATCTAACAGCCAAGTATATTTAATTTGATTCACTGACTTCTTTATGTCTGTCTCCATGTTAAATCGTGTTTCAAAAAAGAATTTTTCGACTCTCTGAACATTTGTGAAATTTGAGTTGTGACTGTATTGTTTTTTAAAGACGACAATTTGTACATCCGGCAACGCCCGAAACTTTTACCCTAGTTAGGAAACGTTTTTAATATTAATGATACGATGCTTCAGACTATTGTTTAACTAAAATTTGTCATATGAAAATGAAAGGAACGCAAAAAATTAAAATATGATTAAATAGATTTCTTTAAAATATATTCGCGAAAAGTAATGAAATCGGAAAAATTTGCAAATAGTGCTAAATTAATCATTGTAGTGTTATTGTACTTTTGACTTGCAAATAGTGCTAAAAAAGATACAATTGTACCAAGTTTTCCATCCCTGCACTATGCCATCAAAAAAATGTGTAGCCAGTATATTTCTGATAATATTAATTGCATCCGGCAACACTATTGTTTATTTGATAGGTCTGAATGATTACAGGCGATGAAAAACGGTACGACAATAATGTGCGAAAAAGATCAAGGACGATGCAAGATAGAGCTTCGTAGACGGTGGCAAAGCCAGGATTGAAACCAAAAAAGATAATGCTGTGTGTATAGTGGGATTGGAAAGGAATTCAATTAAAACGACCAGAATTGAAAATAGAAAAGGTGTTGTGTTCCTTCATGACAACGCCAGACCACTTACATTTTTAATGAACATACAGCAACTGAGAGAGCTTGGCTAAGAAGTTTTGATGCATCCAGCATGAAACGCCACTTATTATTGAGGCTGGCGCCAACGCACACCGCATTGCTTGGGTAAACTCGAACACGAACGCAAGGGGTGAGTCTTTTTTTTATTTTATCCTTTGTAGTAGTTTAGATATAATAAACACTGGTATGGAACTTACCTTTGTAGTTTAGAATAGAGGGGTGGTTCTTGATGTGACGTTGGCCAGTTCCAGGCACTCAGATTTTGTTAGAGGATAGGGAATGCTCCTTCTCTGACCATCTGTATATTGACTTCGAAATTGTGGTCAAGTCGCCTGGGACTAGGATTTTCTAGAACAGGAGGAAGACGGACTGGGCTGAGCATCGGAACATCCTGTCCCGAAATCTTCCGGATCCTACGAACATAAATGGTTGCCGCGACATCGAGGCTTCTGTTAAGACTTTGGCGGAAACTTTCGATAGGGCAATAATAAGGCATGCAGACCAAGGGTCTATAAGGGTAGGAAGCAAACACCATGGTGGAATTCCGTAGTGGGCGACACCCGCAGGTAATGTCGCCGGCTATTTAATGAGGCTATGAGGGTGGCGACGAACCCACTTATAGATCCTCATGGAATAGATTTAAAAGCCTGATTAGAAGCGCAAATCTTGAAAATCCTTCTGTAGCGGTGTAGAAGGACACTCCGATACGAGTTGGCTGCGGAAAAACTTGGCATCATAACCGGCGTTCTCCGGTTTTATTCAAAAGCCATGTGGAAGCTGAATCAAAAGCGGACAAGAGACTTTGAATGTCTTGCTGGACGTGCACTTTCCGGGAAGTCTTCCTATGGGAGGGTCATGTGGACAACGCACATGATCATACCGTACAAATCCACTGGCCCGGATGACATTATTCCTGCCGATCTTCAGAATAGCGCTGGTTTGGTAATTCCTTGGCTGATGTTTATCTATAACGCATGCTTGACATGGTCTTAAATTCCTGAGTCTTTGACCGTGTGCAGGGTGGTATTTATTCCGAAGGGAAGAAAAACCTCCCATACGGGTCCAAAGAACTTCAGACCCATCAGCCTATCATGCCCTTTTCTTCTGAAGACTTTGGAAAGGTTGATCGACTTGAATCTTCGCAGTACGATAGAACCTGACCTATTTTTGAAAATGCCTTCGAGAACGGGAGTATGCTCTTGTGGCATTCCTGTGTGTAGAGGGGGCCTTTAAAAATGTAAAATCGGATGCGATTAGGTTGGCTCTGGTGGCGCTGAACGTTCATTGGTCTATGATAAGATTCATAGAAAGACTTCAGACCAATAGGGCATTGTCCCCACTATGGGATCAGCTACCATCTCAGGGTGGCTAAAAGTGGACCTCCCTGTGGAATTTGACCGTTAACACTGCTCGTGAGACTTGGTTCTAATCGATTCAAGGCTGTAGCGTATGGATGGTGTTTCTGTTGCTATGTCGGGAAAATTCTCGACACAATGTCGCAGCGACTTCACACATCTCTGGGCCTTCTCAGTCGGTGTAGTACTGACAGTGGGCTGAGCGTTAACCCAGGAAAGATGGAATTGTTACTATTTACGTGCAGGTACAGAGTTCCGCCGTTCTCCGTACCGTGTCTGCATGGTGTTGTTCTGGGGCTGTCGGATAGCGCGAAGTATCTGGGGATAATCCTAGATTCCAAGCTATTCTGGCCCCAGAATACACGTGCGAAGGCGGCAAGGGCGAATGTTGCGCTGTACACTTGTTGTGGGGCCGTTGGAAAGTCCTGGGGTCTAAATCCTAGGAGTTCCAATTGAATATTAACACGGTGGTCAGCCTATACTTATGTATGGTGTGGTTGTATGGTGGAGGTCTCTTGAAAAATCCACATATCACAGGATGATAGAGTTCTGCGGAGTGCAGCACTGATGATTACAGGTGCGCTCAGGTCCACGCCTTTGAGGACGTTGTTTGTACTGCTGAACTGGCTCCCAGTGGACCTGATAGCTAGGCAAATGGCGAGTATATCTGCGATAAGGTTGAAGATAGCAGGGACATAGTAGGATAGGGTCTACGGGCATGCGGATATCTTTAGGTATTTGGATACGATTCCTGATTGTATAGGTTCCTGCACACCCAAACCCTTCCTGGATAGAATGTTCTCCGTGTGCATCTTCTGTTCTGTTGAGGTATACACATATGGATCAAAATTATCAGGAGGGGTTTGAGGACGGTATCTTTATTCCTCTATACGGGGTGAGAGAATACTTTAAAACGTCGGACCACTGCAATATCTCACAGGCGGAGGTCTCGGCGATAAAGAGATTGTGATATCCAAATTTGTACGGACAGTCGGCTGCGATCAGGGAGCTCTCTGGTGTCACCAGGGGGAACTGCGTGCCAGACGAACTTGCGAGAGTGGGTTCTCTCTTCAGAAGTGAGGATATTGACCACTTAATTGGGATGCTACTACGGTGGGATGATGAATCCATGTGCTCTATATCAAGGCAAATCTGACCCCTGTATGATCGGGCTCGCTCGGAGTCTATTATGGGGATGCCTCAACACAGGCTGTGAATTCTTGTTGCTGTGATTACTGGGCACTGGGTAGCTGTTGCACTGTAGGTGTTATCAGGACGACGAAAAGGAAGAGACTGTCGAGCATTTCTTGAGCCAAAATCCAAGTCTAAGATTGATGTAAGATTTTTCTAAAACCTATTATACACGCTTTTTAAATAAACTAAGCTAGGAAATAAATACACTTAAAGCACTATACGTTATTGGTTTACTAAAACTTAAAAAATACTTTTTAGAAAATCTAAAAATTATTCTAAATCAAGGCCATCAGTCAACCCTAATGTTACCGTACCTGTAGTTAAAATTTTGGACAATTTCATTTTACCACATATAAATTTTGGAGCCACACTGCTCTATTAATCTTCGATTAATAAATGTCGGAAAAAATATGTCATTTGGACTCTAGTTTATCAGCATGTTTCAAACTACTTGACCATCTATCACAGTCCCCAGACCTGGACCCAATTAAACACTTGTAAGAATATCTTGATTAGACAATTAGAGAAAGGAAAATTCCTGTAAAGATGATCTAAAGCAAGCACTACAGGATGAGTAGAATAAGATTTCTCCAGTATTCACTAAAAAACTTGTTGATTCGATGTCTAGAAAATAGAAGCCGTGTTAAAATCAAAAGGACGGCAAACAAAATATTAAATATGTATAAACTTTTAAGCCTAATAAAGTTTTCAGTTTACTTTGATTTGACGCCAAAAAATCTGAATATTTCTATAAAAAGTGATATATTTTCTAAGTGTCTAAGTTTTAGTTCCAAGTTTTTCAAATAAGATGAAGTGTTTACTTTTATTTGGCGCTCACAGTGTATGCCAAAAGATTTCATTTCAATTGTTCTTATTGACATACTAATATAGAATCGGATGAGTTTCAATTTGTAATAACTTTTGTACTTTGCTGGGTAAGTTCCAGAGGCAAATACCAAAGTCTCATTATCGATAAGGAAAAATTTTAGTTATTGACGTTTGTTTGTTTTTCTATTAGTATTTATGTGACTAAGGTACTTTTTATGTCCGTTGTTTTAAATTGCTATTGAATTGTTATCCTACTGAACTCGAATATCATTATGAAAATGGGAGATAAGCTGCTGTTTTAAAGATATAGTATTGTTTCTGTTTTTAGAGGTCTACAACTACAAATCTTGATTTTGGAAATTATTGCAGCATATTTGGAAATACCCGCAACTTTATTCTGAAGTTTATTTATTTATTACTTATTTATTTATTTATTTATTATTATTTATTTATTATTTATTTTTTTTATAAAACCTGCATATAAACATTTTTGTTTTGGTACTAGCTAATAAAACCCGGCACACTTAGCTACCCCTATTTTAATTTAATAAAATGTTGAATCTAAAAAAAAAACATTTACTTGATGTTTTTATTTTATTATTTATTGATCACTATAATTAAATTAATATAAAAATCGAAAATACCGCCCACTTTTTAATTGACGAGTGTATTAACAGCGAAGATACTTGGCCCAAATTAAGAAACTGTTATCGTTCTCAAGAAATTCAGAACTCAATAATCACTATGTATAGAATGTCACGCGGCCACTTATTCAATCCCGACCAATTTTTGACATGATTTTATTGACCACGAAGTTATTTGAATAAAATTTAGAAACTTCCAAGATTTAGTATAGTATACCATAGTTGATCAAAATAAATATTGTACAACCATCGACTTTTAATATCAACGATAGATAGCTAGAAACATCCTAGATTTCAGACATGATATCAAACACCCACATTGGATCACCATACAGCAACCGGAGCTTACATTTGCCGTAATTTATTTTGTCAAAAATAATTTCAATGTAAGCTGGAATGGCGCCACTTACAGAAAAAAACCTGTCTGCAATACTGCTAAGTGCAAAAATTTCCATCTAGCAATTACTAGAATCTGGGGGGTCATAATGGGTTATATTCGACACGAAAGAAAAAATATACGAATTCGTAGAAATGGTATTTTGTAGTACATTTTTCGAAAATTTATTTCCGAACGTTCCAAAATAAGTATTTGCGGGATTTCTTTGTCATTGCAACTATGTAATATGAAATCAAATGTCAAATTCGTCAAACTCATTCGTGTTTCAATAATCACTATGTATAGGAAGTAAATTTAAGAAATGTATTTAAATTAAGAAAAGCCGTAAATTTAATTTTAAAAATATGTTAATTTTATTATTTTGTAAAATCATTTAAAGAAAATTAAAGTAAAATTAAAACCATAAAAATTTTTAATTTAATTATTTTGTAAAGGGTCTGCCAAATAATTTTTTTTTTTTTTAACAGGGCGCAAAATATCGAGTGCAGCTTCGGCTGTGTGGCACGTAGCGCCGTCCTCTTGAAACCGAATGTTGCTAATATCCTCCTCTTCAATTTTTGTGAACAAAAATTCGTTCAACATGGCCCGATAACGATCGCCATTGACTGTAACGGCCATTCCTTGCTCATTTTCGCAGAAAAATGAAAAATTATGCCTCTGGACCAAAATCCGCACCAAACAGTGACTCGTCGTGGGTGTATCGGCTTTTCAATGTATGCGTGCGGGTTTTCTGTGCCCCAAATGCGACAATTTTGCTTGTTTACATACCCGCCAAGATCAAAATGAGCTTCATCTGAAAAGATGATTTTTTTTGGCAAAATCGGCATCTTCTGTAAGTCGATCGCAGGCCCACTTAGCGAAGCGAAAAAAGCGTATACACAACCATATTCGTTCAGCGGAAGGATAAAACTATTTATCTGTCAAATCAGACATGAGCTAAGTGTTACCATTCACGAAATAAGCACTAGTTGAAAAAAAACGTTAGATAGCGGACCCTATATATCTTGATTGCTAAATCTTAAGGAACAAAAACAAAACAAACAAAAACACATTAACTAAGCCAAGACAGTACGAAGTAATGGTAACTTCATGGTTGCACATTCCGATTAAGCAAAGGGAAACCTAAATACTGCGCACGGTAAAATAAAGTCTAAAAATTTATGCCAAAAATTATCCAATGTACTAAGTGCTACTGGCCCAACAACTCGTGAAGAGCAAAAGTGTAAAAAAGTGAGTTTGTAATTAATAGATATTGTGTAAACTATTTGTACAAATTTACATACATATATACGTATATTACTAGGCGGATTATAAACAGCATGTGAAAGTAAAATATCGCAAAACTGCAAGTGGAAGCCCAAGTAATTTCTGCTCCCTAACACCACTAGAGCCACTAGTGTCGGAATTGCTTTCAATTGGTGCAACAATCAGCAGAAATAATAATTTGCATATATGGCCAGTACAAATGTTTCCCTACTGAAAAAATTGATTGAAAAAAAAGCTTCACGGATTCAAATATCCTTACTGCGCGTAAACGTAAACATTCTTAAGGCAATCTTCTAAAACAATTCGATAATCCAGTTATGTACAAGGAAAGTTCAATAAAACTTTTAAAAGAATCCAACATAAACCAAAGTAATCATACCAAAGCTCTGATAGAGCTTTGTTTTGTGTTCTTCAAACAATTTCAATGGCCTCTTCAGAAATGTGTATGGCAGCGTTATCCTTTGAAAAATTGATTGATTTATCTTAAATCATTCCAGTATGCTCCGATTTTCTCAATTTTTTTTTTCGGCTGAACGAAGCCATGTTAGACGAGGTTTATCATTTTGTTGCCCAGACTAATGAAAAGGGTTCCATCGGAGAGTTCGCTTGGTTGCGTTGTAGTCGTTTTGTCAAAGAGTATGGCCAATCCACTGCCAATTTCTTTTATGAATTTCCGTTGCCAACGGTACTTGCTGGGCTTTCGTCAGGAGATTGTCGTAGGCAAGTATATTCGATGTATTCCTCTGAAGTATTATTGGCCGATCAGAGTATAGCGCAAGTGCTTGAATTCATATCAGTTGTGAAATTCAATTTTTTTTAATGATTTGGAAGGTTATTCAAAGCAAATGTGTTGAAGACCTAGCTTTTATCGAATCGATGATAGATGCATCGGAAGATTTCGGTGTTAAGAAAAAGCATTTTATAATCTTTTAAGTTAAAGTAAAGACCAAGTTTTTATCGTATAAATGATGGATGTACAATATAATTAGTCATTGATAATAAAACGAAATTTAATTTTTTTTTTTAATGTAGCATAAAAAAACTTATGTCGTTTGCGTAGTCAAGTAGTCTTGCAACTGTGTTCAAAACTTATCTCACGCCAATGGTTGTTAAAGGCTTTAGTTCGTGGGCTTTTAAAGTGTACTTCATACAAGGCGTCCCAGTATATCTTGTTTTTAATATGAAAAAGTCTAGAGCACCGATAATTTTCAGTGAAGACCTTATTGAATAGTAAATATTTTGAGAGGATTACAAAAACTTACCTTAGCAATCTACTTATCTTGAATATTTTTGAAAAAATATCTATGTTATAATTAAATCAATTATTCCAATTTCTTTTTTGCCAACATGTTAAATTTTATTAGCTGATTGTTATTATTGTTACATTACTTTTAATAGATTAAATCTTTAAAGACTTCATCGTCATCATCATTTTGAAAAAATTCACGAACAATTTCAATTTCTTTACTTATATCTAGATTTGAACTTACATTTTTATTTTTAGTAGGTGTTGATTTTTCTAAGAAAGAATTATTTGATTCAGTCTTTATTTGGTCTATTTTGATAGGTGAAAAGTATTTATCAATTTTTTTGGACTGGACGAAATTAAATAAATTTTGAATTAAATATCTTAAAAACTGAAGTAAAAATTCAAAAATGTATACCGTTGTAGGAGCTGCTGTGTGAGTAGCGTCATGAAGATTATCACAAAAAAGACCAGCTTTATAAAGGGTATCTTGCTTATTTTTCAACATATTCCATATATAATCATCAGCCGTATTAGTAGCCATTAGATAACGAACTGTCACAGGTTTTGTTTGGCCAATACGATGTGCACGACTTTCAGCTTGAGCTAAAGTCTGTTCAAGAAAAATTATGATCAACGTTTTGTAGTATAAAGTACAAACTAACTATTTACACTAGGATTCCAGGCTAATTCAGCAAATATTATTAATTCGGCTGCAGTTAATGTTATACCAGAACTACAAGCCACCAGCGACAATAAAGCTACTTTATATGAAGGATTTTTTTCAAAAATATCTATAAATTCCCCTCTATCTTGTTTACGTGTACTCCCATCTATACGTACATATTTCACTTTTAGCTTATTTAAGCAATCACTAATTGCATCCATCATTATGCGATGATGAGCAAAAACTATAAACTTCTTTGGTTCTTCAACTTGCTGCTTTAAATATGCACTAAGTAAGCAAATAACACAAAATCGAATGAGTTTTGCTTGCATTCTCAGTAATAAACTTACCAAACGGCTTTTGTTTTAACTTCCGCTGTCTGAGCATAAAACTGTAAAAGGATTTGTTCTCTATCGGCCGCCTTACAAGTTTGCAAATTCTTAGCAACATTATTTAAGAATTCTTTAACCTCATCATTAGGACAAACCAAGGAAGGATCCAAGACAACAGTTTCCCTTTAATAAACACATTTCAAATAAATTTAGAATACAAGATGCCAAGTGAAATTGTTTCTCACCTAAACTTTTTTGCTAAATCTTGCAGCACTTCCGCTTTAGTTCTTCTTATCATGTATTTTAATTTTAAGATAACATTTAATTCCCTGAGATTAGATTGACCAGTGGCATCCCAACCAAAATGTGTTTGTTTGCCATCACAATAACGACTTGCTATATTATATCATTTTCTAATAATTTTTAATGATTTAATTATAATACAAAAGTACTTACTAAAATCCACAAAATTCATAAATTTTCTATCAATCATTTGCAGTTGGCTAAATAGTTCTAGTGGCCTTGAAAGAGCTGGTGTTCCAGATAATAATAATACATGTTTCGCCCGCTGAGACAGTCTATCTGCCACTATTGTACACTTAGCTTTGGAATTTTTTAAGCTGTGAGACTCATCGAAAATTAAAATACCAAATTTACGCTCCATTATTAGGTTAATATGACGCTCCATCATGCTGTAACTTGTTATTAGTACTTTACAATCTCCTATATACTGTTGATTAGAGTTTAAGACTTGTACGTAATGTAAAGGTACAGATGGTAATAAATCCCGTATATATTGAGCCCAAGAATCTCGAGTCGATGCTGTAGTACAAATAAGTAAAGGCCAACTATCGCGATAAAAATCAGCTACAGCTATAGCTTGATATGTTTTACCCAAACCCATTTCGTCACTGATCATGCAACGTCCTTGCTGAGATATAGCGAAACTAGAAAGGCAAAAAACAGCAAGATGAAATAATATATTGTATATTTCTTTATTAGTAGATACGTTCCAGCAGATCTATATAATAGCTTACCATACTCCTTCTTGCTGAAAAGGCATCAACTTTTCCGCCAATATTGGCTCTATGGATTCTAGACAGGTCTTGTGCAAAGCTTTCGGAGGAGTTAGGCATAAATTCAATACGTTCTTTGGTATAACACCTACAACCACAGCAGGTTTCAAAGGATTAATGCGTTCTTGTAAAAGTTTATAATCCGATAAGGAAAAATTCCAAAAACGCGTATTTATGTCTAAAAAAAATATTAATTGCATAAAAGAATAAAGGCTTTCCTTAAAATAAGAGTATACTTACCATATGACCTGCTGGGTATAGTTCTAAAAACTTCTATAAGTTTGGCGTGATAACTGGAGGGTTGTACTTCAAAACGTTGGGGACTTATTACTTCCACTTTACATGTAACACTGTTTACAAAGGGAGCAAATTGTTGAGGTGAAGATGTTGCAAATGTCTTACCTTTACGTTTTTCTTGAAATCCTTCATACAAAGGCACTTTATGAAAACTATTTGCGACTTTGTTATACGTCCCTTCAGTGAAAGATGTTTTATAAGGATGGACAGAATCTTGTGCTTTATGTTGCTGCAGTTGGCGTTGGACAAAAGCATTACTGTTCTTTAGAGCACTAAGAAATGTCGAAGCTTTATTCTCTCCACAGGCAGAACTTTGCTGAAGGGCCGACGATGCGCCACTTGTAATTTTATTGTTGTTTATTGCATTGATTGTATTTGCGACATTCTCAGGTAACGATTTATTTGCATTACTACTATTGTTGTTATTATTGTTTGATGAAGCAGATATAAATTGTGCCTTTCTGGCTTTTAATTTCTCCATTGCGATTCGTTTCTTTTCTGCAATTTCTGCAGCGGTACATGTAGACATTTTTGCTTTTACTGCTTTTATAAATATGTAAGGGTAATTCGAAATTTGTCCACTTTAAATGAAAACAATTGCGAAATTTGAAATTTTTTCAGCTATTTTTGTTTAGCGGTATATATAGAGTCTTGCCATTGAGGGAAAAAAACACACATGTTAAGAAAACAAACTTATAGCAATGCTTTTATTTACGGTTATTCCAAGAAAAACCGAATGTAAACAATAAAGCAGCAATGCACGTTCATATTGTTCAGATTCCGAAGTTTTTCGGCTATTTATTCTTTCCGTGAATATTACAATCAGGGTTGCTAAAAGAAAAATTCCTAAACCATTTTCCTGAAATGTGCCCAAATCAACTAACCTAACCTTTATTACATGGTCTTTCAATTTAAATATCATACAGTATTTATAAATACGGCTTTTATAATTCCTAAAAAAATTGTTTTTGTCTAATTTTTCTTTAAAAAACTTAAGAAATTGTAATAAATTAGCAATTCTAAAATCTTGTATACAAAAATAATCATACGCTTTGTTTACATTATTCCAAACGGCAACCATAATTACAACAAAAAATGTGTGTGTGAGACAAAAATTTTTCAGTGTATTGTTAGCCATCAACGAAGAGGGGTGTAGAACATGTTTTTTTCTTAATTTTAAGACATTTTGAAGACAGCTACAATTTTGCTTGCCTACACCGAAAAGTATTAATAATAAGCTACATAAATTTATGCATGTTTATACCTTGTATGAATACCTATTTTTTTACAGCATTTTAACTTTAGTGTATATATCATATTAAGCGTTTCGCTCTTTTTGCACACCCCTACAATAGAGACAAAAATGGCAACAATTTTATGTATGTGAAGAAACCAAATTTTTAGCAAACTCTTTATTTTCGGTTATTCAAAAAAAAAAAAAAAACAAATTGTATACAATTATAGTTTGTGGTAAATAAAACGCGTTATTTTACTCTTAAACTATTTAAAATTATTATTATTTTATTTTCATGCTTGGAAGTATAAAAGAATTCAAATTAAGTTGCGAGAACAACTATATCAAATACAACGCGAAAATATTAATTGATAACGAGTCGTACCCAAAATTACTGTCAATACAAAAAATTAACATTGGATGGGAAAAATGCCGAGTATTTGATGGAACTGAAGTATTGATGTGTTACAAATGTAAAGGATTTAATCATAAAGCTAGAGAATGCAGAAACCAAGAAGTGTGTTATAGATGCCATGGTAACCATAAACCGGAAGAATGTAAGGAGGAAGTTAGAGCCAAATGCATAAACTGCATACGATATAATCAAAAATTTAACCTCGGACTTGATGATAATCATAGCTATACAAACAGAGAATGTCCAGTATATCAAAATAAATTAAAAATAAAAATGAGAATGATTGGTTTTAATATATAACAATCAAACGCATGAACGGTATATATACAAATGTTCAAGGACTATTGAATAACTTTAATAAAGTAGAAATAATAGCAGCATTAAAAGAACCTGAATTTATAATACTATCGGAAACGCATTTAACGAATGACATTGAAGAGCATGAATACCAGCTGTTTAATTATGAACATTTTGTAACGTTCTCAAATTCAACACGCACCGGTGGGGTTATAATATATTTTAAAAAGAATGGAATGTCGAAAAACTGTGTGAAAAAGTAGCCGAATCAAAATATTGGATGTGTGCTTATAAAGTAAAAAATAAAAATACAAACTTAATAATAATGGCAGCTTATAGATCACCAAGCTATAGTGAAATGGAATTTTGCAATGCATTCGAAGAAATCACTGAATTAATTACTGAAACGAATCTTGAAATAATTATAGCAGGTGACTTCAACATAGACTGGATGAAAAATGATACATATAAAAATAGGATACAATCAATTTTGAATAATAATGGACTAAAGCAAGTGATAAATGAATACACGAGAATTACGGAAAGTACAAAAACATTAATAGATTTTGTTATAACAAATAATGTGAATGTTGTCGCCAAAACCAATGCTGATAATAAAATTGCGGATCATGAAACAATAGATATAATAATAAATAATAAAGACTATAATCAATCAACGAAGAAAGTGATAGAAATATTTAAATATAGTAAAGATATGTTTAATAGAGAATTAAGAAATAATTTAAATCATTGTGAAAATAACAGCGTCAACTATTTAACATATAACATCGATAAATGCATTGAAAATGCAATAAGAAAATTTACAAAAAAGAAAACTATAAATGAACAAAATAATATGAACAAATGGTTTAATAGAGACCTAAGAAAACTTAAAAAGGACAAAAACGTGAAATTTTATATCGCGAGAACGTTAAACACAAGCGAAGCTTGGAATAATTACAAATTAATAAGAAACACATATGAAACAAAAATAAAAAATGAAAAGAACAAATTATTAATAAGAGTATTAGTGAAGCCAACGACCAAAAGCAAATGTGGAGAAAAATAAAGAATTTAGTAATTAATAAGAAACAAAATGTGATACAATCTGTGATATTTAATCAATTAGAATATAAGGAAAACCATATAATAGCCAATAAATTTAATTATTATTTTGTTGAGAGTATTAAATCAATTAGAAATTCAATAGAGCAAGTGCAATATATAAACCGAATACCAGAGATAAATAAATAAATTCTAAATTCAAGTTTCGTGCAATCAATCTTACCGAATTGAAAAATATATGTAGAACCATTAAAAATAAACCAGACTTTAACAATGTATCAATAAAATTAATAATGGATAATTGGAACACCATAGGAAATAGTTTGTTAAATATAATTAATAAATCTTTTGAAGAAGGAGAATTCCCGGAAAGCTGGAAAATATCATTAATAACACCAGTAGAGAAAATTACTAAAACAAAACAATGTGAGGAATTTAGACCAATAAATACACTAAAGACTTGTGAGAAATTATCGAAAAGGTAGTGAAACAACAACTTGAGAAATATTTTGAGGGAAACAATATATTTTCGAAATACCAATCTGGATTTAGGAAAAACTTTTCATGTGAAACAACGTTAAATTATGTTATAAATAAATGGAAATATGTGCAGAGGGACAAAAGAATTATGGCTGTTTTCTTAGATTTCAAGAGAGCTTTCGAAACGATTGATCGTGATATTTTATTATGGAAACTTTATAATTACGGGATACAGGAAAATTAACTAAAGTGGTTTAAATCATACCTAACTGATAGGAAACAAATGGTGAAAGTAAATAACATAAGGTCAGGACATGTAAATAATGACTATGGTGTACCTCAAGGATCAGTTTTAGGAGCATTGTTATTTATTATATACATAAATGATATGCCAGAAGTACTTCAGAAAAGTGAAATTATATTATATGCTGACGATACACTAATATTTATAGAAGGAGATACGGATCAACAATGCTATGATAATATAATACATGATATGAATAATGTTAATGAATGGTTAAAAATGAATAAATTAAAGTTAAATGAAGATAAAACGAAACTTATGCAAATAAATATGGACAATGATACAGTGTTTAAGATAAATAATCAAATAATAGAGAAAGTCAATCAAATTAAATACCTCGGTTTTATAATAGATAACAAATTAAAATTTAATGAACATATAAATTATATATGCAAGAAAATTAGTAAAAAAATTGGTTTTTTTAGACGAATACGTAATAAAGTTTCTATAATTACTGCAATTAATATCTACAACACCATGATATAGCCACATTTTGAATTCGCCTCAACAATAACATATACTTGCTGCACCGAAACACAAATTGAGAGAATCCAAAAGTTACAAAATAAGGGAATGCGTTCGATATTAAAATGTAATAAAAACTGATTTTTATACAAAAGATGAAAAATGGAACTGCCCCACAGTACTTATTTGAGCAACTAAGGCGTGTAGGGGATATTCAACCATATCACTTGAGAAATGAAGGCAATTTCAGACTACCAAGGACAACCACAACATCAATGCAGAGGTCGTTACTCCATAAAGGGTTACACTACTACAATACGCTGCCGGATGATACTAAGAATGCAAATAATATAAATGAATTTAAGAGGAAAATTATATATTTCATTAAGGATATTGTAAATTGAAATCTCTTTTTTTTGTATTATCATAAATGTAAAATTGAAAGTATTATAAATACTACTAAATAAATAAATAATAATAATAAATAATAAAAGAATTGTCTATAGTTGTGGCAGCAAAGACGACGCGAGGAATTAATATTTGTTTTCTTTTTCTTTTGTGTTCTAAAGTGTTGCCAGATTCACTTCGTTCACTAGCTGACAAACTTGGTGCTGCCACACAATAAAAAGACAAAAAACTTGACCATTTTAAGCAACTAATTAATAATGTTAAAATGCAAAAATAGAATATGTAATAGATTAATATTAAAGAGAAACACATTCTGAATCATACTTTTCAAATGCCATAAAAATCTTTTTTGAAATAAGAAGGTAACTGCCCTTCAAAGTTAGGTTAAAAATGGAAAGACTGACCAATCTAAGAATAAAATTAAAACTTGTGCTGAAACTTGGTATCTTTCCGAAGAAAGTATAGCCTAACTCTTAACCAGATCGATTATTCGACTATTTTCAAACCGGTTTTGGAATAATTCGAAAAGTTACAATTTAAAAACTGGTTTTCGGTTAACAATTAATCAATTAACAGGTTAAGCGGATCCTTTATTAAAATACAATTCTTTTCAATTCTTGTTGCTTTATAAAATAAAACTGATAAATTTTGTCCCATGTTGTAGTTAGTCCGTCATCGACAACACTACGTTCCAACATTTCACTCAGTGATTTATTTTTGACAACTATTTTATAAGAGTGTTATTTGCCAGTGCCTTGGAACTACTTGGTTTACAATCAATTTTTCAACACAAATTTACCAATCTTGTGGACATATTTATCCACAATTAAGCTCTGTTTAGTGTTTGGGTGGGGTGTATAAGCACCGATTTTATTTTTACCTATGGACATATTTAAGGCGGACAATAAGTCCTGGTGTCGATAGCTTTTGCAGCTTAATATTTAAGAACTCTTAATACATCTAGACTTATCCTTTCCATAGCGTTCAAAATATTTATCCACTTCAGGAGAAATCTGTCGAAAAATATACGTTCGCATGTACTTAACAGTTTAAATATATTCAAAACAATCACTTTTTTAACCTTAAAAATTCTATATTATTATTATTATATTATATATATTAAATTATATTATTGACTCTTTTTATACCACAATATAAGTAATTTAATTACTGGAAGCCCGAAAATTTTATTAAATACTTTTATTTAATTCGTAAACATATATTAATTAAATCTTATATTATACAATTATTTATTATGCCATTTATATGTCATATTATTTTTGGCTACAATCTCAAATATCAGAAAACCGTTTACGTTGCGTACCTGTTTTTTAATGTAAAATAATATTTTTAATACTGGTTCCGAAGACAATCTTTATAACATGCTCCGAATACTTCCAAGACTAGGTAAAGGACTGGTGATTGTTCACATTAATGCTCAGAGCTTATATTGTAAAATGGATGAAGTCATGCATCAATTTGGTTCAGGTGGTGTGGATATAATTTGTATTTCCGAAAATCTTCTCTTGACATTGCTGATTTTATTTATAATTTGCATGGATTTAAGCTGCATCGATCAGACCGGATTACTATTATTAATGGGATGCAGACTAAGGGTAAAGGTGGTGAAGTTGCCATTTAAGTCAGATGTGGCATAAAATGTGCTTATTGAAGTAACTGCTGAACAAAATCAGAAGATTTTGGTAGGGAGTGTCTAAGGACATCATAGGGACATACCTGTCAATCACCTTATAACTATTTTGGAATTCATATCTGTACAGTATAGTGATATTGTGATCATTGGTGACTTTAGCTTCAATTTCCTAATACGATATCCACTAGTTGATCCTATTGCATTATTTGGTCTGTCACCGTTGAATACGGTCACATCTACACATTTTCACCCGAAATCTACAAGTTTGATTGACTTGGTATTTGTGAATATTTCGAAAGTTTACTTATATGACCAAATCCTAGCGTGTGGGTGTATAGACAGGTTATGCATTACACATACTACGATATGCTTTGGCAACAACATTTGGAAACTGTTAATTGGCACCGGGTTTACACTTTTGATAATGCAAATGATCAGGTGTGCTTCTAACACCACCGATTGAGAACACATTTAGTTTTCATTGCGTTAGTCAAGATAAGGTCTTGTTAAGTTTCTCTGCCCTTAAGTCGAAGGCTGTTGGCGTTGATAGCATAAACCCTTCCTTTTTAATGACTATAATGCTGAAAATATTGTTCTATGTCACTTATATATTTAACTCCATACTGACAAGGTGCGCTTTTCCTGACGGTTGGAAATTTTCCATGATTCTGCCATTTCTAAGCAAAACGGGGACTCTCGAGCAATCGCTATTCTTCCCTTTCTATCTAAAGCCATGGAGAATATAATGGGCGTACAAACTAGTGAGTATATAGGGAAAATCTATTTTTTACCTGATAGTCAGCCTGGCTTTGTGATAGGGAAAAGTTGAATAACGGCACTTACGGATTTAGTAGAGAATTTAAGGGCTGATCTTTATGTGAGTATGGTCTCTTTTTAATATTACTTGAGCACAGCAAGGCGTTTGATACAGTAGACCACGCAATTCTTTCAGAGAAGCTAGAGAAACTCTTTTATTTTTCAGCAACTGCTTCCAAACTTTTACGCAGTTATCTGGCTGGAAGAAGCAATTGAATCGAATGGCGAATATTCTGAATCCTTACAAGTAAATAGGGGTGTTCCGCAGGGCTCTATTCTCGGGTATAGGGTAGGTAGTTTAAAAGTTTAAATTTGAACCAGCGGTTATTTCGTATCTGACTATACTAACGTCATTCTATTCTGTCACAAAATTCAGTATATTATCTCCACTGAGCAACGTTGGGATTTTTTGGAAATTTATCATTATTTAAAATCATCTTTTCGCATGAAGCTCATTTTCATCTTGGTGGGTACGTTAATAAGTAAAATTATTAAGTCTTACAGAAGCCAATGCACCCATTACGAGTGACTGTTTGGTGCGGCTTGAAGAGCGAGGGCATCATTTACCAATATTTCATATTTCAGTTGGCCGTAATGAAGCTGCAATTTGACACCGTTGGATTATTTTCTTTGAGGCTCCGTTAAAGACAAGTCTTATGCCGTCAAACCAGAGACAATTTAGTATTTAGAATTCCAACATTCGTGATGCCACTGCCGAGATACTAACGTATATAAATCGAAGTTTCGTGTCTGTACTATAACATTCGATACTAACAACGAAATACTACAAAAGATGGCGCATTGCGGTTGATGAGTTAGTTATCATTTGGTTGCCATAAAGAAAAGTCTGTTAAAGCGAAAATAAAAAGTGTTGTATACGCGAATATCAATTTGCTGTATTAAGACAAAGTGTATAAAGTTATAGTGGAATTAATAAAGACCGAAAAAGTAACAACAATAAAACGGTGTTTATTTTATTTTAACGCAATTTAAACTAACTCAAACCTTTTAAAAAGTTTAAAACGTAACATTGGTACCAGAAGTGGGATTGCGTTATAAAATAAATAAAAAGGAGTAAAAAGAAATTCCATGAATTAAAAGTGGACAGGCTCAAACGGGAATTAAATAAATTAGAGCTTTAAACAACCGGTAATAAAACCGAATTATAAAAACGTCTGTTAGAGGAATTTCAAAGACGTGGTATAGACATAGATACTCAAGAATCTGATGATGATAATTACCATGAGATAAGTGCCACTACAAAAACGAGTAGTGTAGACGTTAACTTGCTGCTGGCTGCTACGATGGGAAAATGCAGGTACAAAACGGAGAGCTGTTGGCGCAGGTAAAAGAATCTTCTAGAGTTGATAATGAAAAGCTTATGGAAAAAATTAATGCTATGGCGAATGCACAAGAAATTTCTAAAGCTGATAATAAAAGGTTGTTGGCTCAGATACAAGAAACCTCTAGAGCGGAAAACGAGAATTTGCTGCCAAAAATAGAAGAGAAATTTGTAGAAGAAGGGTGGATGACGTTGACGCAAGAGTGTCAAATCTAGAAAAAACTGTTGATGAAAAATTCAACGTAATAGAGGAGAAAATAAACAGTCAACAGTGTCAACGACCAGAACCAGTACGAATCACACCAGAAGTTTCCAGCAGAATAAAAACACCTTGCTTTGATAGTAGCTCACCCTTATCCGTATTAAAATTTCAGTTCAATACTATTGCCAGCAGAAACGGATGAGACGATGAAGAGAGGGCACTGGAATTAATTTTGGCCTTAAGAGGTGCTGCAGCGGAAATTCTAGAAACCATGACAGCCAGCTGCAGAAACAACTACAGTGAATTAATGGTGGCGCTACAGCGTAAATTTGGCGACGAGCATAAACGGGAGCTGTATCCCATGGAATTGAGGTTCCGAACGCAAAAGGCTAATGAATCATTGCAAGTCTTTGCAATGGAGGTCTAGAAAATGCTTTTCCACATATTTCACTCCTTTGACTAAACGCTCCTTCACAAACTTCGATGGGTCACTGAGAGAGGCTTCCCTAGATTCGAATTTGGAGCGGCAGGGACCTTGGAAAATTCAGCAAGCATGGTTAATGCAGCTCAGAAAAGAATGTATAAAATTGTTCAACAGGCAAAGAGAGATCCGAATTACAGGAGCTGGGACGAATATCATCAGAGAAGGGAAAGGATGGAAAGCGATTTTGTGGGAAATTGGGGAATATAACGGAGGCATCGCGTCTGAGGAGAACACTATCCAAGGAACCATGTGCAATGGCAACTTTACTGAGAGTACCAATGAAAATTTGAAATTGCTAGTGAATATGCACTTTCCGGGTTGTAGAAAGATTAAAACAAGGACCCGAAATCTGAGTTCCTAGCGGTTTCTCGGATCAGACCAAGCTACCTAGTTTACTCCATTTTGGCATAGGAGAAAGTGAAATGGGCAGTGTCTTCTTTTAAGCTCTATAAATTACCAGGACCGAATGACATATCGATTACCAGGGCCGGATGATAATCGATATCGATTATCATGCCATGGCTGATCAAGATTTTTAGGGGTAGCCTGGAAATAGTATATACTCTTTTGGAATGGAGGAGTGGTGTTTATCTCTAAGGCGGGGAGAATCGACCATGATACCGCTTGGTCTTTCACTCACTCACTCCCTCACTCTAGATAACTTCTGTGGCGCATAGCACTGCTCGGTAGAAATAGCCTTATATGTTGGGAGAATTGAGGAAATGCTTGATAGGAAGGAATATGTTATGGCATCCTTCTTGGATATTGATGTTGTTTTTACAATGTGAATATATCCTCCATAGTCGATGCTCTGTATGAATTGGGTGTTTATTTATTTATTTACGTCTATGGACAGTGAAACCTTACAGACTAAAGTGATAATACAAAATTAAATAATTAATAATTCATATGTAATATAATCTTTCTCTTTCTGATTATATAATCATTGGTTTCAGATAGATCTATAATACTGTTACGTTTTAACCTTTCAAATCATTTAAGTTCGTTTAAATTGCGTTAAAATAAAAAAGCACCCCTTTGTTTTGTGGTTTTACAGTTTTTATTTTACTACACAATAACTTTTATACTGTTTGCCTTAATA
Organism: Wohlfahrtia magnifica; assembly: GCA_023159175.1. Taxonomy (NCBI): domain Eukaryota; kingdom Metazoa; phylum Arthropoda; class Insecta; order Diptera; family Sarcophagidae; genus Wohlfahrtia; species Wohlfahrtia magnifica. The sequence continues at coordinate 736,869 of JAKWBJ010000032.1, read as the reverse complement.
CAACACTTAATATTCGTATAAACAACTCTTTTATTTCCGTTTGAATACGTCTTTATCTTACGACAACCAAACGATAACTAACTGACGTGTATGTAAAGCAGCCCCTATAGCATTTAGCATGGCATTTAGGTATGCCTACAGTTTGGAAGGTTCAGGAAATATCGACCATCTTCTATCTTCATATCCATTAATTCAAATGCAACGTAAAGATGATCGATGTGGCAGTGCTGCCAAATTGACAAGAGGACACATAACATACCAAAATCCTACAAAACAGAGTTTAATTTTTATTTTCGTAACACTGCCTCCACTCAAGCCTGTTCTTCCCGAATAGGCTCATTATCTTTCTTCCCATAGCTCGCAAGTCGCTCTAAGTGTACCACTTACATTTTTGATCGCAGGCTATTGTTCTTCTGTATTCTGTATACTACATCGTTTAACCTCTTGACAACCTTGCAAGGTCCACCCCAGTTAGTTTGAAGCTTGGGCGATAATCCTTTTTTTTCGCTGTGGGTTGTAGAGTGGAACAATTTGTCCCTCATGAAAGCCCTCCATATTTGCTGCACGATCATATCTGGCTTTCATTCTGTGGCTGAATTCTGTCGCAAGTTCGTGAAGTTTATTGTTCTATTTTTCAGCGAAAGTGGTAGGTTTAACACCAAACTCTAAGTCACCAGGTAGTTTAAGCTCAGTCCCAAAAATAATCTTGGCAGGGGATTTAGATGTTGACTAGTGGACAGCTGATCGGTACGCCAGTAGAAACTTTGGTAGGTGTTTGTCCCAATCCTTCTGATGCTCGCTGACTACTTTTCGCAAATATTCCTCCAGGGTTCAATTATATCGTTCCACCATTCCATCAGATTGCGGGTCGTTCGAGTCTTCTTAATACCGTATATCTCACACATTTCTTTGAATGTAACGGACTCGAAATTTCTACCCTGATAGGAATATAGCTCTATTGGAACTCTATAGCGGCATACCCAGTTGTTCACAAAAACATTTACAATTTTATTTGCCTCTTGATAGGGTATGGCATACACTTCCGGCCATTTGCTAAAGTAATCCATCACGACGAAAACATAACGATTACCGGCATTACTCACAGGAAAGTGCTTGCTACGTCCATTGCTATCTACTCGAATGGTGCACCCTAGTTATGTTGTTGCACCTGACCTTGGCTTCTTCTTACTGGACCTTTAGCTGCAATACACTGGGTACTGTTTGCTATCCAATCTGTCACTGTTTGCTGACCTTCGACATAATATAAACGTTGTTTTAGTTTCTCCAGAATCTTTGTCACCCCAAGGTGTCCTCCGCTTGCTCCATTATGGAACCTATTTAAGACTTCTTTTATTTTAGAGGAAGGCACCACTATTAGGTTGGATACAATATTGCCATCTGCAGTTTCCAAATGACGATATAAGCACCTATTAATCAACTTCAAACTGTCCCATTGAGCCCAATACGCTTTTGTAAGAGGACCTCCTGCTGACATTTCATTGCGGGTGGGCCGTCTGTCCTCTTCTTGTGCTACTATACTCTTTATCAATATTGCGTCACTCCTTTGTGCTCCTGACCAGTCTTTGTTTGCATCTCTTTGCGTTAGCCGAATATCAATGGTGCACTTCTTCCGCTCAGCTTTCACACAACGTTTGCATTCCAAATTACAAGGCAGACGTGAGAGAGCATCAACATTTCCGTACTTTATGCCACTTCGGTATTCAATGCTAAAGTCATAAGCCTGGGGGCGCTTAATCCAACGTGCTAGCTTTCCTTCAGGGTTCTTAAATTGCATCAGCCATCTCAGTGCGGAATAATCAGTCCTTAGCAGAAAATGTTGACCATATAGGTACTTATTTTATGAATTCCAGCAGTGCCAGTAGCTTACGTCGAGTCACACAATAATTTCGTTCAGGCTTTAACAGCGTGCGGCTACAGTAACCTACGACTATTTCCATCCCATCGACCACCTATGAAAGTACACCACCAATACCATATCCACTGGCATCACAGCCAGGGATAATTTTTTCACCAGGGACTGGATACGCCAAAACCGGTGCAGCATACAATAGGCGTTTTACTGTCATTTCTTGTGACTCTCCCCAATGATAGGCCTTAGATTTCTTTGTGAGCCCACGTAAGCTTGCTGCCACGCTCGCAAAATTAGGCGCGAAGCGTTTGTAATGTGTGCAGAGTCCCAAAAAGCTACGTAATTTATGAAGATTTATGGGGCGAGTCCAGTTCTTTACTGCTCGTATGTTATTTTCATCCGTTGAATTGCTATCTGCTGTAACTAGATGTCCCAAATATTTTACCTGTTTTTGGAACAATGCACATTTACTGCTCGTATGTTATTTTCATCCGTTGAATTGCTATCTGCTGTAACTAGATGTCCCAAATATTTTACCTGTTTTTGGAACAATGCACATTTCTTTACGCTTAGTTTTAGTCCAGCCATTGATGTTCGTCGAAAGTTCTGCCCACCACTCTAATGAATTCCTTTTAGAACGTGCTCCATAAGCCGCTCGAATGTGGCCGGCGCATTGCAGGGCCCATATGGCATAAATTTAAACTGCTACAAGCCACCGTTGGCACTGAAAGCAGTTTTCTGCTTATGTTTGTCTGCGATCTCTACCTGCCAATACCCGTTTTGTAGATCCAATGTAGAGAACCATTTCGTTCCAGCTAGCGTGTAGAGCGTATCGTCAATACTTGGTAGCGAGTAGCTGTTCTTTTTAGTGACATCATTCAGCTTCCCGTAGTCTACGCAGAATCTTGTACTACCATCTTTCTTTTTAACTAAGACCACAGGTGTGCTCCAAGGACTCGATGATGGTTCAATTACACCGCTCTTCTCCATTTCATTGACCAGAGTTCTTAACCTCATTACGCTTCGCAAGAGGTATACTTCTGGGTGCCTGTTTTATTAGTCTCGCTTCACCAGTATTAATTTCATGTTTGACTATAGCTATATAATATAGCTGTTTTACCTTGACTTTTATTTTTCGTGGCGAGCACGTAGGCGTACCTGTTTAGCAGCTTTTTGGCTATATTTCTTTCTGAAGCTGCTAGACCTGCTACCCGTTTCTCTACATTTTCATCAAATATCTGTTGGTCCTTGGTTGACATATTGGCAGGTTCCGGCAATAGTTCGCTGTTTATTACCGCCTGCACAGCAGCATATTAGCCTACCTCGGAGTTTTCACAAATGAAGTTTTTGTGACCTGATAGATTGATCACTCTCACTGGGAGTATTCCTTGCTTATTAGATTTGACGAGAGCCTTTGCTAATAACAAGTCCATCTTAATTTCTGCTGGTTCTACTACCCACAAGCGGTTGTCCTCACAATCTCCTTCCATACGCGCCCGTATCAATGATTCAGTTTGGGGTGGTAATTTTTGTTGTTAGACAGCAACTAGTCTCCTAGCGTGCACTTGATGCTGGTATCCCACGTCAAGAGGTATATCTACATTACAACAACTCATTATCTGTTGCCCCATATTCAAATTGATACCATGGACTATCATAAAATCGGCACCAATATTAACCTAGTCTACAATATCGGCGACAATAAAAATATGACTTACAGCAATGTAAGTTCGTAGTCGGATATTATTAAGTTTCTGATTAAAGACTGTGTCGCACCTGTGTCTATAGTGAAGGTGTGTGGTCTGTCATTAATGTACTCCCACGCTGTAAGGTGGCTGTTATATTTCTGCATCATTGATGTGGAGGGAGCTAGCTCTTGCCACTCAGTGCTAGCTCGTTTTAACGGTGACTCTTTTATTGTGTGACGGTAGTTGGCCCGTTTATTATTTTTCGGTGGTGAAACGCCTCTGGACCTTCTGCGTGGCACTTTACAGTTTCTCTGGAAGTGGCCGCTCTTTCTGCAATTAAAACATTTCAATTTTGACTTCTGCTCAGCTAGAAGCCGCTTTACCACCTCCTCTATTTTTTTGATTTCATCATCTTACTCCGACACAACTTCTAATTACGTAGCCACGAATACACAACGTGGCTTTGATATCGTGTGAGCTGTCTCCTGAGCTAGCGCGAACGAGATAGTATCTGCAACTGTTGTCTTTTTTGTTGCACAACAAGCTACTTTAACATTAGGATCTCGTATTCCGTTGACGAAGGCTTCGGTCTTCAGATGATCTACTAGTGGGTGATTTTCCCCTGGATAGGATAGCTGCACCAAACTCTCGACTTTCACTGCAAAGGAGTGAAGCGGCTCATCAGCGTTTTGCGTTCGGAACCTTAACTCCATGCGGTACAAATCACGTTTGTGCTCGTCGCCAAATTTACGCTGTAGCTCCACCATTATGTCATTGTAAATATTTCTGCAGTTAGCTGGCATGGTTTCTAAAATTTCTCCAGCAGCACCTTCTAACGCCAAGATTTTAGAGCTTTCTCTTGATAGTCCCATCTGTTTCTGTTCGCAACTGTCTCGAATTGGAATTTAAATATGGATAGAAGGGAGCTACCATCAAAGCAAGGTGTTTTTATTCTGCTAGAAACTTCTGGTATAATACGCACTGATTCCGGTTGCTGGCACTGTAGATTGTTGATTTTCTCTTCTATTACGTTAAATTGTTCGTCAACAGTCTATTCTAGACTTGTCACTCATGCGTCGACGTGATCAACCCTTTTGCTTACCATCTCATATATTTCTTGCAGCTTCTCTGTTGTTGCACTCGACGCTTCTTCAAATTTCACAACAACTTTTAGACTGTTTGTCTTAACACAATACTTAATATTTGTTTATACAACACTTTTATTTCCGTTTTAACACGTCTTTATCTTACTACAACCAAACGATAACTAACTGACGTGTAGGTAAAGCAGCTCATTTATGTACCTAATTGCCTACAGTTTGAAAGGTTCAGAAAATATCGACCATCTTCTATTTTCATTCGTTAATTCAAATGTAACGTAAGGATGGTCGATGTGGCAGTGCTGCTGATAGGGTGACACGAAATATACTAAAATCCCATAATACAGCGTTGTATTTTTATTTTCGTAACAATACTATATTGAAACATTTATTACAATTTTCACAGATTCAGGGAAAAGAATCATTATTGGCATAACAGTTCGATGATATTGTATATTTATAGGTTGATAATGGCGAGTTGGTCTATTTGGCACACGAAAGTTAATTTTACCAAGCAAGAACTCAGAAACGACATCACCGCGAATAACTGCCAAAAGAAAAGTGACACTGAGCATTACTTGACGATTTTTCAAAGTAGGTAGCTTAATGAGACCGAGCGTGTTAGTGTACGACGGTAGCATATATGAATTCAATCGAAGACTGCACAAACAGAATAATAAAAACTGCTTCTGAATGGATTTCATTCTGTTAATATGGAAGGTAAAGTAAGGGTGCCATATAATTGATACATATTCAGGTATATGGCGAAATTCTTTGGACCAGCGTTTTATAAGACCAAGAACACCATTGGCCTTATTAACTGTGTTAATATAATAACATTAATCCAGTTTGTAACTTCTGAAGAAGGACATAGCGCTCATTTATTGCAACAGTGTCAGAACTCAAAATCAAAATTTTTCAGAAGAGTGTTTAAATTAAAATTTCCCATTACTTAGCATTAAATTGGGAATAAACATTTTGTTTCTGTGCTCATAATTTTATACTAATATCAAAGAATTTTTCACGCAATATACATCACAATGTACCACATATTTTAGAATACTTAACTAAAAAATCACGTTTTTTGAGTTGTGACACTGTTGCAATAAATGAGAGATATGTTTACATTCAATTCCATTAAATTTATTTGACACCAATAAAAAAGTTTGTCATTATTCGTCTGCAGTAGATTACGATCATAAGATTATTTCTAGTCATATAAATGTTAACATCAGAGAACATGTTACTAATCTGTAGGTCATCGTCAGCAATACAGGAACCAAATTTCAAGCACTTAGTGAAGTTAGCAACACGTCGTTTGAACTTGATGAAGTTATAAAATGATTTGGGATTTGTTTTCTATTTAGATCTTTTACGAGATATATAGTTATTATAGGATAATTTATTTATGCTGTTGTATACAGAGCGAGCAATAGAGTATTTACTAACATCAACTTATGAGCCAGACTTTTTATAAATCTTGTAAAATGTATTTTTATATTCTTAGCGTTTTTTAAAAAAAGCATTCCTTCATGTTGGGCCTTGATTATCGCGTGTAGTTATTTATGGGACATTTTACGAGATGAAGTGGTGTACAATAGCATTGAAATTAGTTACAATATTATCAAAATTATGATCAGTAATTATAGAATTCTAGTTAATATTAGACAATATATTATTCTATTTATTGAATATAATTTGTACGGGAAAAGCAGTCGACCTTATTCCGAACATATTTCTTTCTAGGAAGAAAAGATGTATTTAATAGTGTGCAAACTTCGATGTTCAATTTAGGGTAATATTGATGTTCAGGATATGTGATTGGTGTGTGTTTCGTACATACACATCCGTCAGTTGATTTGTAAATACATGATTCAAGTCTTCCAATGGCGTTAAGTATGTGGTTAACTTGAAACAGTCCAAGGCATTGCAGTGATTAAATAAATTCATTTTATTTGGTTGTAGGACGGAGCTAATATCAGAGGTGTGAGAATCATAAATAGCTGAAGAAAAATTAGAAGGAATGTATGAGCAGGGGATAAATATAAGCATATTGTAAGTTCAATTTTAACAGCAACAAATTCAATGTTTTCACTTTGTGAAAATTTGTTACTTTCACAATGAAACAAATTTAAAACAGCAATAAAAATTTCCCATTAAGTTTGTGAGGTCGCTTATATCTAAATAATTGGTATTTTGAATTTCAGTAATGTGAATATTTGTATTTAGCCATGTTTCGGTAAAAACAACAATTTTATATTTTATATAGTTTAGTTTTAGTTTATGCTATAGTTTATAGCTTAAAAAAATGTTGTGAGTAGGGGAACACTACAGGTTGATGTGTTTTCACCACTTCTGTGAAACCTGGTTATATATGGAATCCCCTCGAATCTCAGTTGCATGAGTACCAAGTGGGTCGCAAATGCGGATGATATCGTGCTGCTTATCAAGGGAGAATTTCTTCCCACCATACGCGAACTGATGGAGTCATCGATCGGCGCTCTTTTGACTTGGGCAAGGGAGATGACTTAATTCTGCGAAGACGGCAAATCTCTGAAATTCTCAAAAGGAGGCTTAGTACCTGGACGTGATTTTGGACTCGAAGACCTCGTGGAAACGTAATGCTGAGAGTCGAATGAAATAGGCATTATGTGCCTTTTAAATTTCTAAGGGGGCCTTTGGAAAAAATGGGGTCGTAGACCTCATGTCTTGTATAATAAGTACACCGCAGTCATTTGCCCAATCCTCACCTATGGCGCTCTTGGCTGGTGGAAGGCGGTGGATATTAGGTCACAAGTGTTCTTTCTGATTAGGGTGTAGAGGCTAGAATGTCTAACAATCACCGGTGCCATGAGTTCTGCTCCTCAGGTTGCACCGTGGTAATTTATTGGCAAAAAATCAATTTTTGACTATTGCTTTTTAAAAATCTATTGGTGCTGTTCTATAGAGAAGTGTTTCACGTAAAATGCATAATTTGTTTTATTAAAGAGGAATATTTTGCCTTAGAAAAATTCAGTCACTTAAATATTGTAAAAAAAACTGACGAAAATTTTTATGCAACTTTGTGGCTTGTATATGTAAGATATTTTAATTAGTAACAATTTAATGCCGTTTTTATTGAAACAGCACCTGCTTTTTAATTTGAAGAAAAAGTTATTAAGATTGCTTATGATTGCTTATTAAAATTGCCTAAAGATATTTAGCATTTGCAGTTTTCATTGAAAAAAAAGGAAGGTTGCTCGGTTTTGATTCGCCGTCTTACTAGAACCGAATGAACCCTACAAGAACAAGTTTTTTAATACTTAAAAACCAAAAGACAAACCAAAATTATAATAATACTGTGAAGCACAATTATTAAAATGATTTTATTTTCTGTATTATATAGTGAATTGTGTAAGGAATATATTAATAATTAATTAATATTGTTGATTTGTTAAACGATTTTATAAAAACAAAAAACTCGGTTCTTACGATGAATAAAATTGAAATAGTGCGAGGAGCAATTCATAAGCGATTTTTTTTGACACCTTAACAAGCGTTGATCAGAATTGCACAAAAAAACGTAGTTCCTTAAAAAAAATTATACTTGGCTAACAAGTACAGGGTGTCCGCCGGAAAGGTATACTAATTTGTTTTGCCGCCATTTTGGTAAACATTAGTCTTGACAGTTCATAATTGGCAGTCGTGAAGTAGAGACGTGGCAAATTTATTAGGTAAAAATATTCAGTAAACCAACGTGTTTTAATCGTTAAAACATTTTATCAAAATCAATCATCGATTTTCAAGAAAAAATCATAATGAGTGACGAGGTACATTTTCATTTGAATGGTTATGTAAATAAGCAGAATAGTCGGTTCTGGGCAATGGAAAACTCTCAAATTATTCATCAGTCACCTTTGCATCCATTAAAAGTGAGAGTCTGGTGTGAAATTTAGTCAGGAGGTATCATTGAACCTTAATTCTTTGAAACTGAAAATGGCGTAACGGTAACTGTCAATGGGGAGCGATATCGTGATATGATTGAAAACTTTTTAACGCCACAACTGCATACTTTGGGCTTGACTAACATTTGGTTTCAACAAGACAGCCAGGATTACAATGGAGTTACTACGAGACCTCTTTCCACAACAAATTATTTCAAGGAAAGGTGATGTTTATTTGCCTCCATGGTCGCCTGATTTGACTGCTCCGGACTTCTTTTTGTAGGGATATCTGAATAGCAAGGTTTATGCAAACAAACCAGAAACGCAGGAGCAACGCAAACAAAATATTCGTGATGAAATTAATTAAATGTGTGAGAATGTAATGAAAAATGTGAGGCTAACTGAGGTGGGCGTTTATCTGATATACTATTCCATACATAATTGCCGACAGTAAATAAAACATTTATCAATATAAGATCCATTCTCTTTTATATGATCAAAAATTATAAACAAACAAAGTAGTATACCTTTCCGGCGGACACCCTGTATGCCTAAAACAACAATCGCTTATTATGAATTTTAAATATCACAAAAAATGTTTTTAGATATATTTGAAGTATCACTTACTGATGATGAACCTAGTTGTTTAAGTAAACAGGGAAGGCCAGCTAAGAAATTCGATGATTACAAAGATCGTACTAAAAGGTACAAAGCTGTTCATTTAGCGTCAAAGCACACTCAACAAAAATTAATAATGGCAAGTGCAGTTTCGGCTGCAAAAATTAAATCTAATTTATATATTCCTTCATCAACTGCACTAGCGTTAATACTGGGTGATGAGTTAACAAAGCATCAGTACGAAACAATAAAATCTGTTTTCCGGAGAGAGGTACATATATATTACCATCTTATATAAATGTACTAGATGAGAAGAAAAAATGTTATCCCAATGAAGTGTCCGAGTATCAGAAAAAGAAGCCAAAAAACGTCTTTTTGAGAGTTTTTCTTACGAAAATACTAACGCTATGACAAATTTAAATTGCACTCTTATATCGAAATGAGGTTACGATGATTCTTCTGGTCATGCAGAGTACAACCAGAGTTTGACAAATAATGTGAGCGACAGGAGTCTGCATCGTTTTTTACTTTTTGTGATTGTTTCTAAGTGAAACAGAATTATTATATATGTAAAAAATAATTTTTAAAAATTGTATTTTTGTCACCAAAATGCTATCGCCACACAGTGCACTATGGCGCGGTGGGCGTGGCAGATTTTGATGAAATTTGGCACGCATCTTTTGTTTTCTCTAAGAAGTTTATGTACCAAATTTGAAGACTTTTATAGGAAAAGTTTTATACGAAAATATCAGTTTATGTGGGGGCGGGCGCTGGGCGTAGACGATTTTCATGAAGTTCCACTATTTTTTAATTTAATCAAGAAAATGCTTGGTGTCAACTTCCAATGATCTAAGAACAAATAAAATATAAGAATTTTTTGCACAAAAATGTATGAAGCTATAGCAGCAGTGTGGTTAGGTCTGAAGACAATTCTGAGCATACTACCCCTGAACATTTTTGTTAAATGGGACTCGGGGCTAAGAAAAGTGGGCGGACCGATTCTGACGCGTTGGACAATTTTGGCTTCGGTAGAGATTACGGCAGTAGGATACCTTCTAGGGATGAGTGTGCTGCTGGATCTGTCATCCGAGAGGACACAGCGGCAGTCTATACCGATGGTTCGAAGACGGAAACGGGTACAGGATCCGGTTTCAACTCTGATGACCTGGACCTCAAGGCCTCTCCCAGACTACTCGATAATTGCACTGTTTTTCAGGCGGAGGTTTACGCTATAGACTGGGCGAAGCCAGGAATTAAATCTCGAGGGTTTAAGAAACATTTAGATATATGTGGACAGTCTTGCCTCAATCAGTGCTCTCAACTTATATGTGATTAGATCGCAATGTCTCCTCAGCTGCATTCGCTCACTGGCCTGGCTGAAACGGAATCATCTTGGAGTTATATAGGTCATGCAGGCATCCGTGGGAATGAAATTGCTGATGAGTGCTCTACTAGGGGATTCTCCATGGCTCTCGTGCAGGGGGCGTGCATACCCCTCTGGATGCGTTATCGGACTTGATAGATAGATGGGCACTGAGCAAGATGGAACACAGGTAGACCAATATCACCACTTGTAGAATATCCGGAATGGTTTTTCCTTCTCTTTCTTAGGTTTGTGAGGGGGTCGATCGGGCTTTTTTGAGCATTATTACCGGGTACTGTATGATAGGCTATATGTCATAGCGCATGGGGCGCTATGGTCATGGCTGTCCAGATTAGGTGGAGGAAGATTCGATGCAACACCTTCTCTGTGACTATTCCACTATATGGGAGCTTAGACTAAGGCACTTGGATGCATGTCATTTCCATGACTTGGAATACCTTAAGGATGTGTCACTATCGAAGTTGATTCGTCATTGGTACCGGTTGGCTCAAGTGAGGAAACTGAAATTTTTGGGTATTTTTTGACTCCCCAATGTTCGGCCTTTCGGCCTCTTTTATGAGCCTTTGCTATCCAAATGGCTTTCAAATGAAACCCTAAATCACGAGCGACGCGAATAACTTAACCTAACCTATGTTAATAATATCGTATGATTATACTGTTACTTATTTTCTTCTAATTCTTTATATACTTAAGTAAATTGTAATACTAGTAAATAAGAACCGTTAGTTAAATAAAGAACGCATACTTGGCGTCAGCTGAGTTTGCGATATGTCATCCAATGGGCCTGTGTATTCTTTATTTGGCGATCCTGCTAGCCATTCGGCAAAAAAGGAATACGTTTTTTTTTCATTAAAGTGTATTTAAAAAAAAGTGGACAAAAATTAAAATTTTAAGCATAATTTTAAAATATATATACCTATATATATGTTTAACTAAATACCTATAATTTAAAAATAAAAAGAAAATTAAAAAAAATACTTAAAAGTGAATTATTATAAAAAAAAACAATTGAAAATCTCAAACTTAAAAAAAGCAAACACCAAAAAAAAAAAAAAAAAATGAAAAAAAAAACTAAAACCTTGAAATACCTGCAAAGTAAAAACTCAAAAAAAGTGAACAAATGAATTAAAAGAAAAAAGGAAATATCCATGTACATATAAAACAAAAAAAAAAATCCAAAATGCAAAATTAAAAACTATAAAAACTAAAAGAGAGTGGGAAAATTAATTAATAAAAGAAACCTAGAAAAAGAAAACGAAAAATAAAGAAGAAAAATTTAAAAAACACGTAAAAAAACTTTAAACCTAAAAAAACAAACAATAACCTAAAAAAAACGCTTAAGGAGGCATCCTGCAGAAATTTCCAGAACGATACAATCGAAAAAAAAAACACCTACAACATCAAAACTAAAAACTTCCTTCACATCGCCTTTTCTCTCCGCTCATTTCTTTTGTCGTATATACATATGTATAAAAATTACAAAAATACCTACAAATGTGAAAACAAATATTAAAGACAATAATTGCAAAAAATAAATAAAAATAGAAAAAAAACCAAATTACAAAAACTTGAAAAAATATATAAAGCAAAAGCAACAGAAATATGTACAGTGCACAAAATATATACATACACAAACATACATATATAATAAATAAAAAACAGTATAAAACACATCGCAGGCAACAAGGCGAATTGAATAAGGTGGTGTTGCCAATTCCGCTGATTGTCTTTTTTAAATTGATATGGTGATTGATGATTGTCAAAAGTTTTGTTTATGTTTACAATCGTTGTTGCTTTGTAGTAAACATTAAATTTGATTTCAATTTTTCTTTAGCGATCCAAGGAGAAAATTGTACGAATTGTTTTTAAATTTAAAGTGAGTTCGGGAGCGATAAATTAAATAGGTGATACATTTGTGAGTTTAGCAATATATTTGGTTGTTTGCAATTAAAATTTTATTTGTTAATTTCAGTCATGTGGTTTAAAAAAAATATATATAATGAGAATTTGCAGTTTGTGCAAAAAAGTGGTAAAGGTAGGCAGTGGAACATTTTTATGTGTGCCAAGAGATGAGCAGAAGAGAAGAGAGTGGGGTGAAATATGCCAAATAAATTTTACCCCAACTTCAAGAATCTGCATAGACCATTTCTCCCCCGCTGATATGGTAATAAGCGGTAAAAAAGCTTTTTACTACCTAGGTCTATTCCAATTGTTGCCCAAACTTCCTCTGCAAGGTAAAATATTTAATCAAACTTAAACTTTTAGTTATATATTCGGAAGCTTATATTTATATAATTAAAGTAGAGTAACATTTAACATTGTTTTAGTGTTGTACTTTATAATTTTTTTTATTTTCTAATAAAATTATATCCAAAGGAACCATTCGGAATTGCATTCGAAAACCAACGAGACATGTTGATTCGAATGACAAACCTTATGTCGTCACCTGTCTTACCAGGAACTCATTGGAGCATTTTCAAAAGAGCATTGTAATGACTAATAATGCCTTGATTATGTTCAATGAGTACGTCAATAAATTTAATACAGCTGGTGACCAGTAGGCTCAACCAAGGTGTGCTTGAAAACTTCTTTGATGCTATAAGTAGCAACGGTGGTTCAAATGGTCACCCATCACCGAAGAAGTTCAGATACAGATTAAGAAAGTACATTTTGCGTAGGTAAGCTTTATACAATAAATTATTAATTTATATGTATATTAATTCCTATTTATTTCATTTTCAAATAGCAAGAAACACTGAATATCTGGCAGAGAAAATGTGGACAGTGACAAAACTGAATAGCTTTTGTTCACTTCAACCGAAATCCCAGCTTTACTTCAAGAACCTAGAACAAACAATAAACTAACTGAACTTGATGAAATGAATTTTGATGATATTGGCATTCTTCAAGAGGATGCTTTGGAGGGATACATTATACGAAAGCTAAATCTTAAAGAATATGAATCTCATGAAAATACGTTTACATGGGTTGATCAGGTGTCGAAGAGTTCGCTTAAAAACCCGTCAAGTAGTTTTTTTTTTTTTGAAACTATAACATTATTAGAGTCAACATTTAATAAAATAAATGATATGGTAATATCCCGTAGACGAAACCTTCATCACCACCTGATTCAAGTAAGTTTATCAATAAGCCTGCCGGAAGAAGTGAAAAAAGTGCTTTTTAAGTGTCGTATTCATTTTAGAGTACGACATTTAAACAAAAGGCTGCGAGTGCAAAAACAAAGCAGAAAATAATGGGCTACAAAAAAAATGCTTCAAAACTATAAGCATTCCCAATAAATAAATGGTAGTATAACATAAGAAATATCCTATATTATCTAATCTTTTTTTTATATTTTCTTCCAGAACTTAGCCCAAAAATGAATTAAACAATCTGTCCTTTTAAGGACCACCGAATATTTTCAAAAAGAGACAAACAAAAAACTAAAAAAGTTTATAATCGGTCCTTTTCAGGACCTACAAACATTTTCAAAGATAGTTTTAAATATATTCATATAAATTTGCCTTTTATTTGTACAAAAAAATATTGATATAAAAGTAATACAATGTATAACAATCATTAGAGCTCACTTTCATACTCGGCATGATATATAGTATTATTGCGATAATAAATTTGTTTTTGTTCTGTTTTATGTCAACAGTTACAACAATTCAAGGTTAAAAATATCCATAATGAAACATACTACATTATTTTCTAAAATGTATAGTGTTGGACATTGGGCTGGTACATTTCTTGTATGCGTCATTGTCACGGTGTATACAGTGTGGACACCAATGACAGCTCAAAAAGCGAAAATCAACTGTTTTTGTTTGTCTACAACAATTTACAAATCAGCTGGAGTAAAAGAAAAAGCAACATTATTCTCCGTAAGAAAATAAAGCAGTGCGAAAAGCACAAAATATATATGCTTTTCGTATGTGTATGCAAAAAAGAATAAAAATAAAATTTAATGTAGTAAAATTGAATTGGTTGTATTTTTTAGATTGTATATACAAAATTTGCTGTTTTATTTAATGATGAATGAATTTGCAACTAATAAAGGTAAGTAAAAATGTGGAATAAAATTTAACATTATTTTTAACCAAAAACATTGTTTTTTATGTGCCACATCTGAATCGTGAATCTTGTTTGCCATGCTTGGATAAATATAATAAACTTATTTTCAATGAGTCCAAAATCAACAAGCAATAAAGAAATTAAAAAACAATTATTCATGAATATTTTATTTATAGAAGGCTGAAATAGACTAAATTATAACAAACATACATAAAAATATACATTAAACAATTAAAAAAAAAACTACTAGTTTCTAAGATTGCATTTTTAGTTATAAGTAGAATTTTACAGAAATAAAGACGAAATTTAAACTATAACACTTTTTTTCTTTAAATATTTCAAAGAATACCTGTGTTAGTCTGAAAACTTAATACTGTTTTTTTATGTTAAAACTTATGAAAAGAATTTCAAATTTTTGAAATATATGTAATGAATGCAAAAAGACGTAAAACAAATAGATAATTAACATAAATCGAAATTAGTTTTACCACGAAATAAGAAACGGCAAAGGATTTTTATAATTACAAACAAATAGAACAGTTATATAAAAAATACACAGAATTATATAAAAAATACACCACATTTCTCCCTTTTTTTGTTGTTTTCAAGTTTTATTAACACTTTTTTTTAAATACTGCTTATAAATTTGGCAATGGGCCGTTAGTACTTTTGTTATATCTCAGCTTCGTTTCTTTTATTCTAAACGTATATTTTTAAAAAAGAACTTGAGTAAAACATTTATTTTGTAATTATAATTTAAGGCTACTTAGTCATTGATGATGTTGCGTTGTCCTCTAAAGTTGCTGTAGGGCTATTGACTGTAGTAGTAGCCGTTTAATAGAAAGAAGTGACTTTTAGTTTTAAATCTTCTAAAAGGCCAGGCAAGGTTAAACAAAAGCCACGACTTGCCGGTATTAAGGGAAAATCTGGCAAAAGATATTGAGGTTCATTTGGCATTAATTGTTTGGCATTTTCGTTCGAATCTGCATTTAAAACAAAAGAAAGCCAAAAAATGAGTGTTTCTATGTTTGAACTATATGTTAATATGTAATTTAATTACCTTGTCATTTGTTCTACAAACACCATTATCATTGCTAGCTATTGCAGAGCCATTGATATCTGTATCAGCTATTCTTAAAACTTGTGGTTGATGTTGTTGTTTGTTGGACTTAGGGCAAGTAGTTGTTGTTGATACGACATCATTAAATAAACAACATTTTTGATCTTGTACACGTTCATTCATTGTTTGAAAATAACTTTTACGAACACGTTTAATAAGACCCTTATGGAAAATAGAGAATTGAACGAAATAGGTACTATATTATAACTTTCGTACAACGCTTACCATAAAAATATCTTCATGGAAGATATTATTTAAGAGACGATCTAAAGAACGACAACCTTTATAAATAGCCAAAAGTTTTCGCATCATCTAAAACTAAAACATTATATTGATATACTTGTGTTGAGAATATTAAATTTGCCTCTGGACTTTGTAAATTTGGACTTATATTTAATATTTCCTCCAAACGTGCAATAGCTACACGAGCTCTATACATATTCGATAATATATGAGATTCTGCAATTGATAATTTTATGTTGCTGCTACAGCCTAATTCACTATTCTCTGACTCTGTTCCCATGAGTCATCAGAGGCATTACTTAAATCACCTTGATTAAGGTGCTTGTACCAACTTTATTACGACCATTTCATTGGACATGCATGAATTTTCCTTGCTCTGTTGAGTACCTAAAGAAAAACAAAGAACTTAATTAGAATATTTTTTAAGTTAAACAAATTCGTTTTTGTTATTTTTAGCTCGGTCGGAGTCGTACCAAATTGCTGCTGTGCTATGGTATTATGTGTTCGGAGGGAGTGACTTGAATACGAACACCAACAAGGGTTTTTGGACAGACTAAATGGGATTAAAGTAATAAATGTTATTAATTAAAACAAATTAAATAAAATACTTAAAAGGGCATTTATTACAACCATTTATTAATAATTTTTTCGACTTTTTTAGTCTAGATCCATCACATTCTGTTTAAAACGGCACCACATCGGGAATGTTGTGGGTTTGACCACTTATGATGGTCTTGAGTAAAGAGAAGCTTGGTATGCAAATTAATTTTGCATTCTATTTTCGCTACACTTACTCCTGGTCCTAGAATCCTCGGTGCCAAAAATGTTTTGGTCCCCAACCAAAAATAATTTAGGCCCCTATTATGGTTTAAAACTGGACTACGTTGAGCTGAGTCGATTTGTAAACAGTAATAGGGGTCTTATAAAATGAAATTAAAAACATGACAATAACAAAAATAACAAAAAGGCCAAAATAAAAACAACATTAAGCTTACGTGCTAAAAACAACAAAAAAGTGATTCACAAAATGTTATGTAAAAATTGTTTTCAAAATAATATAATTTTAAGCTTACGTCCTAAAAAAATTTGTCAAAAGAAACATAAGTACTTCATATTTACAAAAAATAAAATAAATAATAAAAATTTCAATTATATAGCAAAGAAATGTAATGAATATAATGAAATGCATATAATGAAATCAATATAATGAAATGGATATAAAAAAAAACACAATTCATATGTATATACAAAAAACTACATGCAAAAGAAAAAATAAATATCACAGTTTATAACTTAATACTAAACAAGCACCGAAAAAAAACTACTTATGTACAACGCGTAGATATTTGGCTTTAAAATTAGGTTCCTTAGCCTGGTTATTGAACGACCTAAGAGCGAAGTAAATTCGAATGCGAATAAACAAATGAAGCATATCCTCATGCTTCAAGGAAGAGCAGCATAAAAATGGACGAATTGACACTAATTCATCGAAAATGATTTGACGTAAGCTGATTCTGTGACAATGCAAATTAAATAAATGTTCGAATTTATTTTCTAGCGCAGATATATAATCTACAAACGCTTGTGGAGGTTTCACCAAGTTGCATTTGTCAAACTGTTTCTCCAAAGTGAAGATAAATTCAGGAGAAACAGGTTCCCCATTAAAATGAGGAATAGGCAATTCACATTTATGAATGCCGAAGATTTCCAGTTAAAAATATCCGGAAATATATACAAATGCGCTTTAATTGAGGGACTCCTTCTCATTTAAAGCGACTTCGGACATGCGTTCTGCAATAACGTAAAGACAGGGGTTTGGGAGACAATGAAAATAGTATTATTAAGCTGCCATCCAGAAATAAACTTAAACATATTTGTAACATCCCCCCGTTCATTGTAAATCTTAATTGTTTATAATTTTTTAGAGGCCTCTCTAAGGAAATGTATATGGTCGGGAGAACCATGGAATAGTTCGCTCTCATTGCGACTATTGAAAATATCAAAATCAAAATATCATTAAAAAAATCTAAATACTTTTAAAGGTATCAGAAACTGAAGAGTCTAATTTCCCTGAACTATATAAAACCCTCATCGCGGTATCGACAGTACGACTAAGGACTTGGGCTGCTAAGCTAACGCGAATGCGTTAAAAATTATTTGGATTGATGTGGTCTTTGCTTAGATTAGGAGCACATCTGATACTATTGGCGGAATCAACTTTGAAGAAATGAATAACGCGTTTATTGTTAAAATAAATGCTATTTTGGACGGTAAACAGACAAAACCGGGTGCATTTTAAAAGGTGGGGGCTATCGTGTATAAAAAAATCCTACAATTACTTACAACAAAATAAGGTTGTTGCTTCGTAACGCCTAAAATTTTTGAAAAACTTACAAAATTGGATCCTTGGTCGCAGACGAATTGGCAAGGTTTCAAGAATATTGCTTGCAACATTTCTATGGCCTCGAAAACATATTGCTTTAATAAAAAACCCTGACAACTATTCTGTACAAAAAAGTATGAAACAGCCTGCGACCAACTTTCACCACCTATACCACTTGCTATTATCACCATGGCGCTACTCGCCAATGAATTGAAGCGGTTTATGTCTCCAAAGTCCTGAAGGCCTATTATTTTGTCTCTGAATCTATCATAATCTAAAAATGTTTTTAAACTCATTTCATTGCATGACACACTTACGTCTTGTGTGAACACGAGCTCTCAAATTTGCAAAACTATCATTTGCATTCCCTGGGAAATTTGGCCAATCCTTTACGAATTTGTGCAAAGTCCTTCTGTTGGGCCAATCAAATACGGGAAGCAAATGTCGGTAAACAAGAGGGGATAAAAAGAACACAGCTAAAGAAATTAACTTTAAAGCCCCATCGTAACGGCGAGTTTTCGGTTCCCGACAATGTTTTCTAAAACCATTTCTGACGCACACTAGCAATGATTCTGAAACTTGTGGATTTTCATCACTCTCTTTTCTAATTTTGCTACTTTCGCTGCTAAGAGAACTTTGTCCGATTTTAATTGATTAGTCGTCCGTCGTTGGTTTAGGTAAAGATTGCGAAAATGGTCAAAACCTGCCTGTAAAGCTCTCAATCTCTCTTTACCTTTTAATTCCTGAACTGAGGCATCAATATTTTGCATAGAACTGTATACTTATACTTCTATATTACCCTGACCTGCTGCAATCGCTTCCTCTAAACCCACACTACCTACTTCTATATCGCCTCGACCTGCTCCAATTGCTTCCTCTAAGCCTACACTACCTACTTCCATATTGCCTCGTCCTGCTCCAATTGCTTCCTCTAAGCCTACACTACTTACTTCTATATTGCCTCGACCTGCTCCAATTGCTTCCTCTAAGCCTACACTACCTACTTCTCTATTGCCTCGACCTGCTCCAATTGCTACCTCTAAGCCTACACTACCTACTTCTATATTGCCTCGACCTGCTCCAATTGCTTCGTCTAAGCCTACACTACCTACTTCTATATTGCCTCGACCTGCTCCAATTGCTTCCTCTAAGCCTACACTACCTACTTCTATATTACCCTGACCTGATCTAACCGATGCCTCAGGTGCCACTATACTGTTGAAACTTTCTAAAATACTACCTTGTGCGTCAGATGAACCTAAACTCGAATTTAAATTATCGGCTAAAACATGTGCCGTTTTGCTATCAGCAGGACTACTTTTTTTTCGGTGCTTTCTTTTTTTGGGAGTGCATAACGGGTTATGCATCTTCCAAAAAAGTCTTCTTCCGAAAAATGCCGTCCGCAAACATAAATGCATTTCGCTGATGCCTCCACACCTAGAATTTGAAGCCATTGCGTGCGTCTACAGAAAAGAAAAGCATTATAAAGAACCCCACCAGTTAGCTAACTTTAAATAATAAGAAATACAATAAATATACAAAACACCGAACGTTACTATTTTCAATAAAAGTGTACACCATTAAATTTATTTTAGATTGTCTCTAAATTCGATAAATCTCTAGTCGTCATATGAAACATTAGCTTAAGTCGTCTTAAGCTACTCCTCCATATTGACACAGATTTATTTATATATATTTTTTATTACGTTTGTAAACTATATTTAAACTATATTTATTTAACTAGACTTATTAAATCGAATCAAAAACAAACCGTAAGCCGTTGGTGACCAAAAAACCGGAATGGCAACCATCCATTTAACGAGTGTACAGAGTTCGCGCTCGCGTTTGTGTGTGTGTGTGAGTGTGCGTGTGTGTGTATGTGTGTTGATTACTTTATAAAAAAACATACCTGGAAGGATTTTTTGGAAATTTGTGTGGGGAATGTCCCTTCGAACATCTCGAGGACTGAAATAAAAAATTTTATTTAATACGTTGACAACCACCACATCAAAAAAAGGGAAATAAAAGTCTGCACGAAGAGAAGCCTCAGTCGATATAAGTTTAATTGAGTTATTCAGGGTTCATTTGGACGAGGTCGAAAGTTTTTCACTTTTAGCATCTGCATTTTCGATGGTGCTATTTACAGCGCTAGGCTAAACTGTATACTGTTTGTAATTTTTTTTCTTTTTCCATTTTTTTTTAACTTAAAATTGTGCTATTGCAAAAAAAAAATTAAAAACACTAAAACTGTTTCGACACAATCCAGACCGACGATAAAATCAGTGCCAATTTAAATCGATGTCGCCGTTAATGTTGCGTACGGCATACGAAAAATGCATCGACGCTTATCGATAAAATTTGATATTGATGATGGGCATACCGATTTATAACAACCGACGCAAAACTACATCGTTTCGTATTGATGACGTTAAATGGAATAAGGGTGAATAAAATAAAAGAGTTCTAACGTGCTCTACGAGCATGCAAACTGTTTCTGCAATTACCATCACATATACTCCTGTTTAATTTTAAATTAATTTTTTCTGCCATTTTTGAAGCTAGTATGTTGGGATCTTGCAGCACAAAGTTGATAAGATGTATCCTTTTTTTCGAAATTTATTTTGAAGGACGGCCAGAACGAGGTCTTGATACAAAGCCTCCAGCTACTTTCTAAAAGTTGATGGTTTTATAGATAGAGGAACGCATTTTCTCTACCTTTTCTGCAACTTCTTTTAAAGTTTTTCTGTCTTTCTGAGAAAAATAATAAGTTTATTTTTCAATCCATTGCAAAAAAGAAGTTTTTTCGCAAATTGGAATCAATTTTCTTACAGCAAATGCACAAATTTGACTTAAAAAGCAACGAAATTAACAGCTATACGTTAAAAAACGACGTTTAATACATTAATATATTATGTGCACGCACACTTTACCGGAGTGAATAAATGCATTTTTTATTTATGATGCCTAGCTATCAAGCTACTTTCTTTTGAAATACAATTTAGTTTATAATATATTGCATGGATCTAAGACATTTTATATCATTTTCTTTGATATACAGAGTCCTAAATTAAATAAAAAGTTTTGTACGCAAACTGATAACAATCTACCGCATTTCAACCCGTTGAAAAAGTGCACAAAGCTCCTCGGAAATGAAACAATTTGATTTCTACCACTTTGAAGGATATTCTTATCCTATGCTCTAAAAATTGGAAAAGCTACAAAAAAACTCCAAAAGATTTACCTACATAACTTTAAGGATAGAGGACAAACAAAATCAAGTAAAATGTTTCAAATTCAAATTACTGGATATCTACAATGAAGTAATTACCTGGACCAAATGCAAGTAAATCTGCATTTCGACGTACTATTATCATTTTTAACTTACAAAAGAGTGCTAAAGATTTGCTATTGTTGGTCATGTTGGCTTTTAACTAAAACAATTTTAGAGCTTTAAACTGTTGTCGTTCTCATAGCGAGCCAACCGTTTTCAGTTAAGGCTTTTCAGTTTTCGTTTTTGTTAATGGAATGGTTGTCATAGCGAGCCAACCGTTTTCAGTTAAGGCTTTTCAGTTTTCGTTTTTGTTAATGGATGTCCACTGATTTAAATAGTACGTCTAAATGCTGACTTAATTACATTTAGATAAATGCTTGGTTTTGTAGATCGACTTGAATTTGAAGTAGTTCATCAGATTGTCGCGGTGTTTTTTCTCATGGAGCTTTTGCACTTGGTTGTAGGTATTAATATGTACATATGCACTTACCTCGACATATACCGCGCCTTGTTGCAGGAAACGTATTTTTGAACTTTGTCTTCACTTTCCATTTTATGATGTGTTTCTTGATCCCTGAAAAACATTACATTATAATTATTTTTAAACCGTTTATGACACAATACACACATTTTGCTTTTCTGCTACACTCCAAAATTGTATCTAAAAAGAAAACACTTTTTTAATAATTTAAAAGTATAAATATGATCATTATTTTACTCACTTTAATCCGTAAGCCACCTGCAAGAAATTCCTGGAAAAAAAATTGAAAATTTTTGATAAAATACTTTAATTTTTTAAAAGATTCACAAACACAAATTTTTTTACCTCTGAAAAATTTTATTTATTGCGCCAGAATGCAATAATAAAGGAAAATAAAAAATTTCACAACTCAGCTCGAAAGAAAGAGATAGCTATATTATGTTAATATTTACTGTCTCGTGTCCCCACTGAGTTGTAAAATTTGTTGTATAGTTGTTGTTATTTTTGTTGCTGTGTCCTCACTGTATACATTGTGATTTGAATTCTTTTATACTTCCAAACATGAAAATAAAATAATAATAATTTTATATAGTTTAAGAGTTAAATAACGCGTTTTATTTACCACAAACTATATTGGTGACCCCGTGCTTGGAACAAATTAAAACAAGCAAAAACAACTATTTTTCGTGGAAACAGCACAGTTACAGCTTATTTGAAATTTTAACGTTTCAACGCTGCGATCAATTTTTTTTCACAACGAACAAGATCAATCCTGCTTATGAATTCAAGCAAATACAACTTGAGAAGTAAGCAAACTGTTTCAATAGAAGAGACTTCATCCAACAGTGACGAAATTAAAATGTCTGAAATGGATAATATTATTGTTCAAATGAAGGACCTTCAACGAGAAGTGAATTTACTACGGGAGCAACGTGAGCATCCAAATGAGACAGCAAATTCGAATCTTCAAAGGGTGCACATACCCAAATTCAATAAGCCTAACCCACACCTTTGGTTTGCTCAGGTTGAAAGGTCGTTTGACTTGTATGACATTACATCAGATACAGACAAATTTGATTTTGTTTCGGTTCGTCTTGAAGACGATATCCTTTTATCTGTTGAGGATTTAATTACCAATCCGCTTGCAAACGATAAATTCAATGTACTCAGGGAAAGATTAATTTCAAAATTTGCTGAGTCACCTGAATCCAAATTGCGCCGTTTATTACAAGGTGGAGAAACCGTGGGTATGAAACCGTCCGAAGTCTTGGCACACATGAAACGACTAGCGCCTGGTAAGTGCAACGATGCGATAATCCGTACACTTTTTATTGGACAGATGCCAGAATCGATTCGTCCACTTTTAAGTATATGGGAGCAAGACGATTTAGACAAATTGGCAAAAACGATAAAATGTTAGAGGCGAACAACAACATGGTAAGTGCCATATCACACAGTACCTCAAGTAGTGAAACGCAACTTTCGGTAAGTGCTCATTAAATCAATGAATATTTTATCGGATAAGATTGATAAGATGAAAATACAACCAAGTCACAATATTTGTCGTAACCGTTCAAGATCTCAGAGTCGCTCACAATCAGGTAAGAATCCTTCTGAATCACAACTGCTGGTACCATGTAAAATTTGGAAAGAATGCTAAACGCTGTAAACCAAATTTCCCACATTATAACAATAATTCGGAAAACTACAGCGACAGAAATAATGGAATAATTTCGGAAAATCGTTTGCACGTATATGATAACTCGACGAAATCTTACTTTTTAATTGACTCAGGATCGGTGGTCTCAGTTATACCCCCATCTTTAGTCAAGGTGAAACTTTTCCCCTCGAAAATTAAACTTTTGGCAGCCAATCAGAGTGAAATCACAACCTATGGTCACTCGGTTTTTAAACTAGACCTAGGGTTACGTCGTGAGTTTAAGTGGCTATTCATTATTGCTGACGTTCAATCACCCATAATTGGTGCTGACTTTTTAATTAGTTATAATTTCTTAATTGATCTCAAGACCAAACGACTAGTAGATGGTACAACCAAACATGCTAGTAGTGGTAAAATACATAAAACGGAAGATTTTAATATCTCAACAATTTCTTCCAGCACACCATTTGCAGCTTTACTTCAAGAGTACGTTAGCATTACGACAACAACCTTAACCCGAAAGGTCACAGGAGGTTCGACCGTCGCACATCATATCGAAACAACTGGTAAGCCGGAAGCAGATCGCCCACGTAGATTATCTGGAGATAAAATAGCAGCCGCAAAAGCAGAGGTAGATTTTCTTTGGAACAAGGTATATGCCGTATATCTAAGAGTCAATGGGCTAGTCTTATTCACATTGTGGCTAAAAAAACGGGTGGTTGGCGTGTATGTGGCGACTATCGAAAATTAAACACTCAAACAGTTCCTGATCGCTATCCAATAGTTAATATCAACGACTTTGCTGAAAGACTGTATGGTAAGTCAATTTTTACTACATTAGATCTAGTAAGAGCCTATTACCAAATTCCGATGGTCGAAGAGGATATTGAAAAAACAGCTCTTTGCAACCTGTTTGGTTTAATAGAATTTTTGTATATGCCGTTTGGAGTACGAAACGCCACGCAAACGTTCCGAAGGTTTATGGACTCAGTTCTAAGAGGTCTGAACTTCGTTTATTGTTACATCGACGATATTATCATAATGTGAATTCAATCGAAAAGCATAACCACCATCTGCGATTAGTTTTTGATCGTCTTCATCAGCATGGCTTAACAATCAATGTTAAGAAATGTCATTTTGGCCAAAATGAGGTCGAATTTTTGGGTTACACTATCAATAGCAGTGGTTGTCGACCTCCTAAAGATCGTGTTACTGCCATCGAAAATTGCGCTAAACCCGAAAAGATTTGTGAACTACGAAGATTTCTGGGTATCATTAACTACTATCGTCGGTGCATCCCACATGCAGCTCAACTGCAAGCACCGCTTAACAGTTTTCTCACAGACTCTAAGAAAAATGAAAATAAAAAAATACCTTGGACACCAGAAGCCGAAAATGCCTTTGAAGCGTGTAAAAAATGTATAAGTGAGGCTACGACGCTAGCGCATCCTGCCCCAAACTCCTGTATACATTGTGATTTGAACTAGCACTCATAACGGACGCTTCTAATACAGCCATCGGAGCGGTTCTCAAGCAAAATTTTGATGGTTTATGGAGACCGCTAGGTATCTTCTCCATGAAATTGTCAAAGGCGAAAAGCAACTACAGCAGATATGACAAGGAGTTACTTGCAATTTACGTTTCCATTAAACATTTCCGTCATATGTTGGAGGCTCATCATTTTGTCATTAAAACCGACCATCGACCGCAGATTTATGCATTTTCACAGAAGCCAGAGAAAGCTTCCCCACATCAATTGAGACATTTGGATTTCATATCGCAATTTACAACAGGGATAATACATTTGTCTGGTTCCAAGAATACTGTTGCTGATACTTTGTTTCGTTTAAATGCAATTTCGATGCCGTTAACAATATCACACGAATAACTACAAGCATCACAAGAAACAGATGACGAATTGAAAACCTTACTGGAAAGTACCAATTCGTTAAAACCTCAAATAGTCCACTTCGATTCTTCTTCAATCTATTGTGACATTTCGACCGGTTATGTTCGACCTTACGTTCATAATGAACATACATAATCTATCCATACATAATCTATCACATCTTAGTTGTAAGGCTACACTTCAAGAGATCCAAAGGAAATATTTTTGGCCTAGTATGAAAAAACAAGTTATCAATTGGGTTCGTACTTGTTTATTATGCCAGAGAGCAAAGATAACTAAACATAATCGTTTAACACCAAACGAGATAGATGTACCTGATAATCGTTTTGACCACGTCCACCTAGATATTGCAATTATACCAGTAATACAAGGTTTTAGATACTGCCTTACTATGATTGACAGGTTTTCGAGGTGGACGGAATCAGTTCCCTTGAAAGACATGTCTGCTCAAACCGTTGCAACTGCTTTTTGGACTCATTGGATATCTGGATTCGGATGCCCAAAAACTATAACTACAGACCAAGATACACAGTTTGAATCAGCTCTATTCAAATAATTGACTAATTTCATTGGATCTAAAGGAGCCCGAACTACTGCATACCATCCGCAATCAAACGGTATGGTCGAACGTTGGCATAGAACATTTAAAACAGGTCTTATGTGCCATCCTAATACTTCTTGGATTGATATACTGCCGACAGTATTACTTGGTTTAAGAACCTCTTTCAAAGAGGATATTCAGGCTTCTCCATCGGACTTATAATATGGAGGCCCATTACGTTTACCAAATGAATTTTTTGAAATTACTTACGATAACACTAATCCGGATGAATTTCTTAAAAAACTTCGCAACCATTTTAGTCTTCTACGACCTATACCAACAGCTCATCATGACAAAAGCAAAATGTTTGTTTTGAAAAATATTAATGATTGCACTCATGTATTTTTGCGCACCGGTTCAGTCCGAGAACCACTTCAGACGCCTTACACGGGACCTTATGAAGTAGTCCAATGTTTATCCGATCGTTTATATACCATAAAAATTAAAGATAAGAATGTAAACGTCAGCGTCGACCGATTAAAACCAGCCTTTATCATCAATGATATTCAAGGCAATTTTTTACACCAAAGACCTCAAGACTCTAAGTCAAAGTAGCATACCACATCACGAAAACTGGAAACTTCAATCAACAATGATCTTGAAATTACCACTGACGAAAGTTCATCGTTCCCAGCAGTTCCTGACTTAGTCACTGGAGAGGGAGTGGATGTGGCAGCACCAAGTTTGTCAACTAGTGAACGGAGTGAATCTGGCAACACTTTAGAACTTAAAAGAAAAAGAAAACAAATATTAATTCCTCGCGTCGTCTTTGCTGCCACAACTGTAGACAATTCTTCTTGCAACTCAATTATACTTCCAAACATGAAAATAAAATAATAATAATTTTGAATAGTTTAAGAGTAAAATAACGCGTTTTATTTACCACAAACTATAACATAATAACTAACAATTGGAAAAAAACCACAAAATCAAATGAATTTGCAAAAATAACGGACAAAAAAAGGCTTTAACAAAACACATTAAAAGCGCAGTCATAAAAGTGTTCTTCAGCCATAGATAGACAGTAGTCCTCCACGCGTTGAAAGTGAAACATAAATTATAAGAAATTTAATTAAAAAAATTTGTTTTTTAATATCAAAAAAAAAAAATTAAATAATACAGGTGAAATAAAAACAATCAAATTAAAAAAAAAACAAACAAAAATAAAAATAAGAAAGACGAAAAAAGGAGTGCCAAGTGAAAAATAAAATTAATTTAAATAAAAGTTCTAAAAAGAAAACCAACAAAAAGCTTACTAAAACGAAAAAATAGAAAAAGTGTTTAAATTAATTATTATTATTTTTTTTTTATAAAAGAAATAATAAGAAATATGCTGTATATAAAAATGGAACAAAAAAAAAATACATTCAGAATCAAAAAACCATATAACAAAAATCAAAACAGAAAAAACTATAACAGCAACCGTAAAATAAAAAGAATAATAATTGTGTTGTAATATATGAGAAGTATTGTTAATTTTGGAACTTTTTTAAATATTTAAAAGCAAATACCTATGTATAACTTTATTAAAATAAAATTTAAAACAAAATAAACAAACAAATAAAAAAGGCAGAATTTAAAAAAAGAAGCAGCATATAGAACAAAAAAAAGAAGAGAACACAAAATTTGAAAGAGCAAACAAAAAAAGGAGGAGAAATTATTGAAAAATTAAAGAAAGAATAAAATGCTAAACTAAAAAAATTAATACTCGGAAATGCGAAAACATAAATAACATAGAAATAAAAACAGCTTCAAAAAAGAAAATATAGCGAAAAGTGAAATTAAAAAGAGTTGTTCAAAAATAAATAAAATAACAAATATTGATAACGAGAGAACGAGAGACAATTTTTCAATATAACCAAATTTCAACATCATCAACAATCGGCAATTGAAACGAAAATTAGCAACAACAACAAGAAACAAAATAAATATTTAGTGAGCACAACAAGAAGACATCAAAACAGAAGGAAGACCAAAACAACAACAAAATACATCATCATCAAAAACAACAACATAATATATCATCATCAAAAACAACAACAGAGTATATCATCATGAAAAACAACCACAGCACACATCATTATCAACAACAACAGCACACATCATCATCAGAACAACAACAGTATTCAACATCAATACCTTCTTTGTACAGTGGGCTACGTGAGTGATTTTTTTTTTTGAAAATTTATTTTATTATTGCAAACTTGAAAATTATTAAAATTTTATTATTATAAATTATATAATATTATAAAATAAAACTTAATAATATTAAAGTCAAATACAAAAAAAGCTCTATATAGACAAAAATAAAAAAGAAGAACAAAATATTTTTTTTTCTATTTAAAAAAAAAATTATTATTAATATAAATATGATAGAATATGTAAATAATATACATATGTAATATCTTCTTCACTCAAACAATAATTGTAAAAAAAATAAACACAAAAAATTTATTTTTGTCTAGAAAATGCAATGCAAAATAGATATGATTAAATTTTGTATGAAACATTTGTAAATGTTCACGTCAATTGATTTTGATAAATTAAATTTTTTTGAATTGGTTTCAAATTTTTACAGAATTAAAAAGCGAATTTGACAAAGTCGTCCTATTTCGGTTAATCAAAGCAAAGTTGAAGAGTATATCAACTTGCTAATCAAGGAATATAATAACATTTTAATATACGCGGTTTCTTATAACGAACATTTACCTAGTCATTTGAGGAAAATAGCACAAGATAAAACTTTATATTGCAGGGAATTATTAGTAAAGTGTTTTAATAAATTGGAATGTAATATTAAAGTACCATTTGGTGTAAATTTGTTTGAACTTATGGATAAGACAGTAATGACAGATTTGGATAATAAAGTAGGTAACGATTGCGGGGACAACTTAGATGAGGATATTACTAACAATATGGTGCACAATATTTTTGCTTTGCATAATAACGGTGTAGAAAATTTCAAAATGGTTTCAATGGAAGAGAAAACGAAATTTATATCAATGTGTTCTAATATCATTAGGGAAAATTAAGACGGGTTTGAGCCTATATCAATTTGATTGAAGAGTTCACATCACCGGACCTAATCAATTACTTCATTTCTTTTATTAAGTCAAAATTAGATGGCAAGGCAAGAGAGATTTTGTCAGAACAGGTATTGTATGTAGATCAGATAAAGAATACTTTCAAACAGAATAAGACCAGACAGCTCCAAAATTGTAGCAGGAAGAATTGCAGCTTTGCACGTTAAGAACAACAATTACATAGATTTTTCGAAAAACGTTGAGGAATTGGCTGATGCTTTACAACGGTCACTTGTAATAAAAAGCTCATGAGATGGCAATTGAGCAAATAGTAAACATCTGTAGAAATAATGCAAAGTCTGACATGATAAAGGCCATTTTGCCATCCACAATTTTTCAGGAACCAAAAGATGTGGTCGCAAAGTTGATTGTGGAAGAATCAGCGGCTGGAAAGGAACAGCAGGTGTTAGCAGTTGGTTATAGTACTCTATTCTACGGGAATTCAAAGGGAAATAATACGCAATTCACTCGATTTAATCGATCATATAATGACAATCTTGGCTATAATAACTCTTCGTACAATAAATTTAATAGGTGTGGTAACAATAATAACTATGGTTATAATAACTATTCGTATAATAGGCGTTATGATAATGGTAATAATGACTATTCGTATAACAATTTCAACAGGCGTGGTAATAATAATCGCGGCGGATCGAACAATAACTTTAATTACAATCAAAATCCGAGAGGTAAATTTCGTCGTCAAGGTGCTGCAGTGAGGACTTTAAACTTGGAAGTCCCTCAGCAAGATGTTTCAATTTACAATATTCAGACTTTATAAATTTAAAATGTTTTGAATCGTATAAAATTAATTCTTTTCTAGTGGATTCACAGGTCGATATATCGATTTTAAAAGTTTCTTGTTTGAAGGGCAATGTAAAGATAAATGAAGAAGGTTTGGTTAACATTGTTGGCAAACTGCAAATGAAACAAAATCATTAGATACAATAAATACAAAATTGTTAATTAATGATTATACCATGTCGCAAGTTTTTCATATTGTATCAGACGATTTTAGTATACCCACTGCCGGAATATTAGAAAAAGATTTCTTAAAAGCTAACACATATACAATTGATTATGACTCCATGACAGTTTCTTTTTACATTCCTTATATACATGAGAAAGTAATTATTCCTATTTTACAGAGCAAATTCGTTTTACATTCCACCAAGATGCGAGGTGTTTAGAGAGTTTCATTTGAATAACATAACCGAACCAGTTTTTGTTAATTGTCAGCAAATTTTTGGAAGTGTGTTTATCAGTAAATGTATTGTAGATTCAGATAAACCAGTTATTCGTGTATTAAATACGACAGATGAGAGAAAATTAGTAGATAGCTATGAAGTGAAAACTAAAAAACTTTCTGAATTTCATATTTATTCAATTAATAAAATTCTTCATTGTAACAAACCCGTAGAAAACTTAAAAAATATTTTGTTCGAGAAAATGCCACAGTACATTAGAGATGATCTCATGCCATTATGTACAGAGTACGTAGATATTTTTACGTTAAAGGATGATAAGATGACCAAGATCAATTTTTACGAACAGAAATAAAGATTGAAAGAAAGAGAAACAGTCTACGTAAAAAATTATCGTCTTCCATATACACAGAGAAATGAAATAAAGAATAAAGTTCAAAAGCTACTGGAAAATGATTTAATTGAGCCGAGCTCATCAGATTACAACAGCCCGTTAATTTTAGTACCGAAGAAAAGTCCGGATAACACGAAATCTTTTCGTATGTGTGTAAATTTTAGAGCCATTAACAAGAAACTAATCGCTGATAAATTTCCGTTGCCAAGGATTGATCATATACTTGATAATTTAGATAGGGCACAACACTTCTTTGTACTTGATTTGTTTTCCGGATTCCATCAGATACCACTGCACGAAAATTCAAGGGATTTAACATCATTTAGCACTGACCAAGGTACATTTCGCTGGAAGGTTTCACCTTTTGGATTGAACGTAGCTTCAAACTCATTTTCTAGAATGATGTCCATAGCATTTTCAGGATTAGGACCTGATAGAGCATTTTTGTATATCGATGATATAATTGTAGTAGGTTGTAGTAAGCAACATCATTTGAAAAACATAAATACTGTTTTTGATACACTTAGAAAATATAATTTGAAAATCAATCCTTATAAATGCAATTTTTTCAGACCAGAAGTGACATTTTTGGGTCTTAGATGTACTTCCAAGGGACTTTTATCTGATAGCTGCAAAATATCAGCAATAGAAAAATATCCGGTTCCAAACGATAAAGATGCCGTGAAACGTTTCGTTGCATTTGAAAATTATTATAGGAGATTTATACCTAATTTTTCTACGTAAGCAGCACCATTGAATAACATAACAACGAAGAAAGTGAATTTTATATGGGATGAAAATTG
This sequence comes from Wohlfahrtia magnifica, assembly GCA_023159175.1. NCBI lineage: Eukaryota > Metazoa > Arthropoda > Insecta > Diptera > Sarcophagidae > Wohlfahrtia > Wohlfahrtia magnifica. Next base: position 705,053 of record JAKWBJ010000032.1, on the reverse strand, counting down.
CCAGGAATCTTTTAGGAAAATCAAATATGAATTAATATCTCCACGAATATTACAATACCCAGACCTTACGAAGGAATTCATAATTACTGTCGATGCCTTGAAAGTTGGTTGCGGTGCAATACTTAGTCAGAATTTCGAAGGTTATGATTTACCTATTTACTATGGCATCTAAAACCTTTAATCGTTCGGAACAAAAAAAGCCAATCATAGAACAGAAAATTTTAGCAATATATTTTGCAATTAATCATTTTAGGCCATATGTTTACGGAACTAGATTTATTGTTAGAACAAACTACAGACCTCTGGTCTACCTTTTTAATATGAAAGATCCATCATCAAAATTGACATACATAAGGCTCAAATCGCAAGAATATAATTTTTCAATAGAACATATAAAGGGCAAAGATAATTTCGGTGCCAATGTTTTATCGCGTATTTTAGTTAGTGATTTGAAAAATAATATGCCTGAAAGTACTCTTGCAGTGACAACTCGGGCAGTGTCCAAACGAAACAACATGAATGAGAGATTACCGCAGAATTCTACTGCTGAGAATTTAAAAGTTTACGATAAGTTTCCACAGGAATTTGATACTAAAATTGTGAAAATTAAGACAAAAATTTATTTAAGTAACCAGTAAGTTGCTGGTATAGAGGTAAAAATGTATAACAAATTTAATAAAATTTAAAAATTAATGGGAAATGTTAGTGTTACTAACAGAACATTGAATTTAGAATCAATGCTTTGAAGGTTACAGGAAGTAGCAAATAACAATAACACTTACGTGGCAGAATGGTCAAAATATGATCCATTCTTTTCTTTGCATTCTATTCGAGATTTAAAATATTGCGGTAATAAAATATTAAAAACACTAGAGATTATATTAATCAACCCTGTCGAAAAAGTTTTTGAAGATGAGAGAAAGGTTAAACTTATGGAAACTTATCATACTAACCCGATCATAGGAGGTCATTGCGGAAGGAAAAGTTTATACGCAAAATTAAGGTCAAAGTATTATTGAAAAAATATGATATTGCGATTTACATTAGAAATTGTAGACAATGCAATCTGAATAATGTGCAAATAGGGAATAAGGACAAAATGACGCTAACTCCAACACCGATTAAACCATTCGATATAGTGGTGTTAGATACGATAGGTCTGTTACCAGTGTCGGAGCATGTGAACAAGTACGCGTTAACATTAATTTGTGATTTTACAAAATATCTCGTTACGATACCTATACCTGATAGGAGTGCAAAAACAGTATCTAGAGCAATATTTGAAAATTTTATTTTAATTTTTGGGAAAATTAATTCTATTAGATTAGAATTTAGGTACCGAATTTAAAAACGACAAATTTAGTGAGCTATGCAAACTTTTGAACATTAAGATTAATTTTTCGACAGCATATCATTATGAAACCTTAGGTACGGTAGAACATAATCACTGTGCTTTCAATGAATACGTCAGATTATATATTAGCGTAATATGACAAATTGGGATACATACTTAAGGTACTTTACATTTTGCCACAATACAACCACGAGCTATGTTTTTGATAACAAATTTACACCATATGAGTTAGTTTTTGGAAGAAATGTTACAATGCCGAATGATTAAAATCTACAAAGACCGATCCTTTATATAACGCTGAAGACCATAGTAAGGAAGTTAGATATCGTTTGCAGAAATCCCACTGTATTATAAGGCAACTTGTTGATAAATATAAGGATGTAAACAAAAGATTATATGTCAGGAATGCTAGAACATTTAATTTAAATCTGAATGATAAGATATACATAAAGAAAGAACCTTACGATAAACTTAAAAGAATTTATGATGGCCCGTAAAGAAAACCAAAAATTAGTTGAAACCAATACAAAAATAAAGAAGTCAATACTATTTTTAAATGAAACAAAAACAAAAAAAAAAAAACAAGAATTGTATGAAAATGATAAGAATATTTTATATAAATATAGCAAAATTATAAAAACAAAATAAAGTTATTGTATACATTTTTTAAAATTTAATATAAATTATAGTACAAATAAAATAAAAAAAAAAATTTGAATCAACCAGCCTGATCAACTGATTTGATTCAACATTTTTTAGTTAAGAAAGGAGGTGTAGTGCATTATTATTATAAATGCATCACCCTTTATTTTAATTAGATTAAGACACATTTATTCTTAATATTATTTATTAATATCATACGATACTACAGTTAGTTTACCACTTATTCTTATTCTTAATTCTAGTTATTCTATATACTATTTTAATGTATTATTAGTTAATAATATCGTCTGATTATACTTATTTTCACCTAATTTTTTATATACTTATGTAAATTGTAATAGTAATAAATAAGAACCGTTATTTTTAGTTAAATAAAGAACGCATGCTTGGTGTCCGTTGAGTTTGCGATAATCCACCGAATGGGCCTGTGTATTCTTTATAATGTACATGTAAGTGTTTCGCCCTTGTATTTCAAAGAATTAAATGGAACAATAATACATACGTTAAAATTGCAATTTCCATTAAATTTTGCCATGTAATTTTAAGTAACTGACACTTCTAGTTATTATCATTTTTTATTTCTATCTTTTAAAAATTCTGTATATATACATTGATACTCTAAACCTGATTTGACCATTTTGGCCATGTTTTTATTTCAGCATATAGAGCTTCTCCAGGACTTATTGTTGCCATTAGTTGACTGTGGGCATAGATTTTGTAGTCTTCTTTGAGTTTCTGCAAGTTTACCAATTCTCCTAACAATTCTTTTGCTGCCGTTAAAGCATTTTGACTGGGTAGTTCCTTTATAAAATTTCCCATAAAAACAATACCAAATGAACCAGCATTATATCCTTTTACTAAAGCTCCTTGATATTTCCATCCACGACCTTCATATACATTTCCATCATTTCCGATTAAGTAATTATAAGCGATGTCATCATAATGATATTTGGACATGTGGAAGTTTTGTATGTTGCGCACTTGCTGGGCACATAAATCCTAATCGGAGATAAAAAAATATATTTTAATATTGTATTACCAATTTTAATTCATTCCTTAATTCTACAGAGTTTTATTAATAGGGCAAGTTAAAAATGGCACTTAAATTTTTAAAAAAGGTACAATATAAAGCAAAAAAAAAAAAAAGATTTACAACCATTTTATTTAATTAATTTTTGATTGCACAGTATGTATAATACTGCGTTTTTTAATATTGTCACGTTTTAGCCTTTTTAAAACGTTTGAGTTCTTTTAAATTGCGTAAAATAAATAAATACCACATTTTGTTTTATGCAGTTACATATTTATTTAACTTTGACTTATACAATCTACAATTATAACTATAGTCTTCAACTTATTTATCTTTCACTTAATATTCGTTTATATAACACTTTATTTATGCCTAAACTAAAACAGTTTCGAAAGTTCCGGAAATGTCTCAAACGTTCTCAAATCCTCTATTTAATGTTCGTTAATTTTAAACATGTGTGATTGTGTTACCCAAAGATGGTCGAATTGGCAATGCCATCAAATACACAAATCAGTACGACATTACCAGGGTAACACATTCACAGCCTTGACAAAAATCAATAGACCAAAATCCCACAATACAGTCTCTGATGTGGTATAATTTCTTTTTAGGCATTTTTATTTTCGTAACAATATATTTAGAAAAGAATCGTTCGACATCAGTGAATGCATTTAAATCAGAAAAATTTTCAATATTCGATTCGTATTTATGGTACAAGCAATGTTTTAGCAATTCTACAACAAAATTCAAAGTGAATACTTTTTATCTATATGTATATAAAGCGTGTTTTTTATAGAGGTAGGGAGGCGACCGGTTTAACAGCTGTCAAGTGATTTATTCTCAGTTGGATTTGGCAATTCATCATGAATAGACTCACGCCTGAACAACGCTTACAAATAGTGAAATTTTCATTTTTCATAAGTGAATTTTTTTTTTAATTTTCAATTTTCATAAGAAAATTTTGTTTAGCGATGAAGCGCACTTCTGGTTGAATGGCTACGTCAACAAACAAAACTGTCGCTTTTGGAGTGAAGGTAATCCTCAAGTATATGTGGAAACACCGTTACATCCAAAAAATTTGCTGTTTGGTGCGCTTTATGGACCGGTGCAATCATTGGTCCGTACTTTTTCAAAAACGATCGTGGCCAGAACGTTACAGTCAATGGTGATCGGTATAGAGCCATGATTACTAACTTTTTCATTCCTGAATTGAATAACCATGATGTCCGGGAGATGTGGTTTCAACAAGACGGCGCAACATGTCACACAGCTCGTGCCACAATAAATTTATAGATAGAAGCGTTTAGTGACCGCCTAATTTCACGTTTTGGACCTGTGAATTGGCCTCCAAGATCTTGTGATTTAACACCGCTTGACTACTTTCTGTGGGGCTATGTAAAGTCATTGGTCTATGCGGTAAAGCCACAAACGTTTGACCATTTGGAACACAACATTCGCCATGTTATTGCAGATATACGGCCACAAATGTTGGAAACAGTCATCGAAAATTGGACGCCCAGATTGGACTACATCCGCGCCAGCCGTGGCGGTCATATGCCAGAAATCATATTTAAAATGTAATGCCACAAGATTATCTTTCGGATAAATAATATTCATGTCAACCGAATAATCCATCGTTGTTTTATTGTAACTTAAAGTTCTATACCTCTATAAAAAAAACCCTTTATATGACGTTTAAAATTTCAAAACGTAAAATATAGAGGTTTGCTTTCCCATTCATAGTTCGTACCCGAATCTTTAATAAACATGTTTCGCCATATTCAATTTTAGAGCGAACCATCTCGTTTAATTCTGGTTCTTGCTGTGAAATACAAAGAAATTGCTATTATTTCTAAATTTGATACAAATTATCGTTAGTTTATTTAAAATAGCTGTCAAAACAAAGAAAAAAATATGAATTCTTGTGAAATAAAATAATAAAAAAATCGTTTTAGAAATGACAAAAAGTATATATGTATGTACTAGCCATAACCACTATTAATCGTACACTAAGCATTTTTTTGATATATCAACATTCAAAGTTACATATCATAGAAAATAATAATGACTGCGCCTTGAAAGTTACATTTTCTGAAATCTTTAAAATTATAAAAAAAAAAAAAAATGAAAATGTTCTGAAAATACAAACTAAGTTTATTATTATTACTTTTGTAAAAAATTATTTTAAACTATTTATTCCTACAAGTTATAGTTTTATCTTAAAGTAGTGTAGCCAGATAAAAACAAAACACCAAATAGTTTTTAAATGAGATCGTTCTTTAATAGTGATTCTATCGAATACTTAGCCAGAATGTTAAGGTACACATTGAGGCAAATACTTTGTCAACATTTCTTAAAAATTTTAAAACAAACAATAGTACGAACAAATGTTAAGAATTTTTAATTATAAATTTGAGAAAGTAAATTTAAAAATAAAACAAATATTTCTATACAAAGGTCGTTACAACAATCTAAATTTGCATTTTGTACAAAATTATGTCCTAGAGTGGATACTGGTTATCTCTTTGGCTACAAAAAGGCTATAGAAAATATACTGTTTGAAATTTTAAAATATTCAAAATAACATTATTTTACTATGAAAACTGAGTGGCACAGGGTTTTTTTTCCTAGATGCTTAAAGAGCACAAATTGGTATGCAGAATTAGGAAAATTTGATGAATTTCTCCAGAACCTCAGATAAACACAGTGAGATGATTAAAAGACAATGTCTTAAACACTCGAGGTAAAAAGCTTCTAGAACTAATTGAACAATATGGTAAAATTATATGTAATGGGAGCATTGCGAAGGACATGATAGGTGAATTTATATTTTGCGGTACACTGCGGAGGTCAGTTATTGACTTTTCTATTTGTTCGCATAGTTTTCTACAGTACGTTGAGGACCTAGTAATAGTTTCTAAAACATATTCAGATCATATGCCAATGTGCATTAAAATAAAAAGTCCTGGTTCTGATTTTCATCGTAATGATAACATACATATATTCTCGAAACTTCGCTGGAACAACAAAGACTATGAGCGGTACAGAAATAACATCACCCTTCTTAGCAAAAATATTGATATTCATACCAGTCCGGCTGTTGATGACTTGATTGCTAATAACACAAATAAAGTTACCATTTCAGTTTAGAACCCATTGAGACAAAAATACCTTAAACAGCAGAATAAATGGCATGACTGGAAATATGAAAGACACTATTGCAAATTATAAAGATTATATTATTATGAGGAACAATGTTGCCACTAAACCAAATTTTAATAGAAAAGTAACCAAAAAATAAGCATAATTTTAAGTCCTAAGTTTTCATTATTTATTCATTATTTTATTTATTCAATAGTATTTTAAATTTTACAATTGTAGTTCTTATACATATAAAGTCCTAATTTTAATACAAAAACATTAAGATATATTTTAATATTTATGAATTTTATAGCAGTATATCCAACCAACATACAACAAGTACAAGTCATATTTGTTCTGAACTTTTTAACTATGTGTTAACAAACTTCCCACAATAGCAAATGAGGCTTTAAAATTTATTTGTGCATAATTTCGGCTTAATAGCCCTTATCAATAGATATATTAATCAATCGCACAATACCCGAACCAAATAGTAGCATTAAAGTGAAATATTTATCAAAATTTAATAATAAAAGGACTAAGACTTGATTGCTTCATGCACAGGCGAAAGAATTCACCAAAAGTTTTTAAATTAAAATTTACCAAGAGGTAATGACAGAATTTTACCTTTTAATGAAAAATTAATCTTTTACACCGTGTTTTCGATACAAAAAATTGGAAAAATGGTAAACGATTAAGAAGTCAAAAAAAAAAATTATTCCTGCAAATTTGTATTCTACGACCAGGTGTATGACATTAGAATGCACGATTTACAAAACGATTAGTATTTTTAATAATTTATATGGCATTCTGGAGGCTAAACATCTGTTATTCATTCTCACTTAGCTACTGAAGTTTTTTTTGCTTCAATCATTCACCGAAGCTTATCCTGAATATGTTTCATCGATCTAAAAGTACGAGAGATTATTTATGCGCTTCGGAAGTGATTACACTGACACGGGAAAGAAAACCGCCAAGGTCAGCCAAAAATTTTCCGAGATTATGAATTGAAGGCATTACTTTATGAAGCTCCTATGTAAAACTAAAAAGCTACATAAAGAAACCATTTGTAAGCAGCCGGATTCATCCAACTGTAATGGTATTGAGTACCGCACGAGTTATTGCTCAGAGATGTTGAAAGACGAAATATTGCGTCAAAATTGTTGCTAAGTAATAAAAAATTGTTGTGGTTTTAATCATTAGCAGTTAAGACTATTCAGAAAATAGTCAGCCGCCTTATAGTTCCGATTTTGCTCGTCCAACTACCATTTAATTCGACCTTGGCTTCATTTGTCACGATACCTATATATATATTGCCAGAAAAATGGGAAAGATCATAGCATTGTTACAACACCAGCCCAAATTTTGAGAAAATCCCGTTTTTAAAACACACTCAATAAGAACCTGAGTAATAAAAGTTAAAATAAATCATTATCTTAATGGAAAAAAAGTTCACATCTACACATCAAGGAAAAAATAATTAATTTTGGTTAGAAATAAGCAAAACGGCAACACTGATGAAGAATAAGTATCGCAAACTTTGTGCTAGTAGGAAACTAGAATTCTATAACAAAATTTGAAATCTGCTAAATAGAAATCATTGAAATCACGCACGCGTACAAACAGAGTCAATTTGACAATCGACGATTTCCTTGCATATTTTTATTTGCTAGCCAACATAGCCTTTACATATAAAAGAAGTTTCACGAAAGTTGCAATACATTCACAATTTTTTACTAACACATTTAAATTCTGTCAACTTTTAGCTCACGTTTCAACAATTTTTTCATGAAGTGATTTTTTGACACTTTCTGACAGTGCTGCCAACTTTTTACGATCAAAACGCGCAGCCCTCCTACTGAAAAGGCGGTTTTGCTTTTTTTGAGCCTGGATGCGATTAGGGATACTGGGTGTGTGTTTTTTTTAATCTACTGATCTTTCCAGACTTCCTTTTCCAAACTTTTCGCTTCTACAGCTCGTTCATTCCTTTGGTCGGACTTGGATACAAAGCAAGCAGTGACTTGACATGAATACACAAATTCTTAATCGAATATTTATATGAGGATATTGTGGAGGCCATTTCATATAAACTATCACTCTCTTTTTTAGCTGGTTTTTAACAATATGTACAGCGTGTTTTGGGTAATTGCCTTGGTGGAAAATTACTTTTTCAGCAGCAAAAACCCTTTTCCTACTACACCTGGCAGATTTTGTTGCAGAATCGACAGGTACTATTCGTCACGCATTGTACCATTTATACGTACTAATAGACCTACAAAATTTATCGAAATGCAATATTGTACCGTACCCCCTAGTAATGTTCTTTCCATCAAAAAACTATGTTTCGCAAAATATTAGGCTGCTCACACAACGGGTAGGCGTGGCTCATCCGCTCTTAAGTTGCGATAAAGTGACAATGTATGTTCAATTTTCACATGTGTTTATTATATATTATATTTATTATACGCTTTTATTATACGCTTTACTTTTTTAGGAATCCGAATTCATCAAATGGATAAGAGGCGGCCAAAGGGGGGGACTATTTATTTACCCGTCCCACCAAAAGGAAAACTTTTATAATAGAATGTGCAATTTTGAAAAGGGCACATATCCGAATACTTAAATTTTACAGACAATGAAAAAAACTAAATATTTTTTAATGAAGTATAATAGTAAAACAAAAACAATACGGACTATATATTGGGACTAATTTGTAACCAAAAATTACAGGAATATTTGGATATTGACCTTATTATATATGTTGGTTTATATATTTAAAATTAATGGGATGTGCCATTTTCGAAATTTATGAAATCGAGTATACAAAACTTAACGCAAAAACTTTATGACTTTGCAAAAAATTTTATTTTAGGTTTCAAAAAATTACAGGCAATACTTCTACTAAAAGTAAATGCTATACTCTTATTAAAAATCTTTTTCAGAAAGCTCTTTCATTTGTAGTTGGTCATTACTGTATTTCGTCATAAAATTCTGTAAATTCTGCCGCTATATATTGCATGAGTTTTACAATATCTGTAATTTTCATATAATTAATAGGTACTTTGTCTCTATAAGCTCGATTAGGAAGAAGAAAAAACGGCTTTGCGTGTTAAACAAAAAAAAAAAAAAAAAAGGTGCTGCATTGCATTTTTTAGTACTCTTTGTTTAAGTAATAATTTTGAAAAGGGTACATCTTTTAAAATTGTGACCTATCTGCCATGACGTTTAAAGTAGAAAGAATGCTTGGGATGTCAGTTTTTCAACCGTATTAGGTGCAGGGAAGCACTTGAGACCTGAAAAAGCGCATTTGCCAAAATGTGCGAGATGTGCCCTTTTCGAAATTGCATATTTAATTGTTTAAAGAATTCTCGAAATATTGAGTTATTCGTTTACTCGTAGATACTGTTGCAACTTCTTTATTACTTATTTTACGGTATACATAGAAATACATATATTGAAGTCTAGCACATAGTTCAAAAAATAAACATTAATAATTTCTGGCAACTCCTAACTTCGAAAATATTTTTCTTAACTACATTAAAAGGGAACTCCCCAACAAGATTGACAGTTTTTTATTCTTCAACATTAATTAAAAGTGTGTTAGTAACTGATGTTAACAGTCGAAATATTTTGTGAAAAATAAAGTTAAAAGTGAATGCTACTTTCGAAGTTGTATTAAAGTCAAAGTTTAAGGAACAAATTTGAATTATATCCGTTGTTTGTCGCTAGCTAGCAAAAAAAAGTTTAAATTAAAGCAAAATGAATACAAGAGGACAAGAAAAGTTATATCTTCTTGATCATGCCGCGCGAGTTATGGAAAGCCCTATAACACAACCCCAACTATAACAACAACAAACGCACCAAACAAACCACAATATTAAATAGCTGCATAAGCATTTGTTAAATTTTATTATCTCTAATTTTACCAAGTTTATTAACCTTTTTTTTTCTGGATAAACATTTTATTAATATTGCGAAATTGTTCAAAATTATTAATAAGCAGTAAACAGTTTAATGAACTGTTTAATTGTGAAATTATTTAAAAGAAATAAAAAATAAATTAATAGTAAACACTTTTGTATTTAAATAATAAGTTTATTGTTTAAAAGAAAATTAAAATAAAATTAATTACATTCTGGTAATGAAAGAACAAGGTTGTTTTTTTACTTCACGGTTTAATAACAACCATAACTGGCGCAGTCAAAAAAGTTGACGGGGTATCAACTTTCGCTCTCAAAACTATTAAAGAACATAATAGTAAAAATTCGGGAATATAATAGTGAGAAAACTGTGAATAATTAAGGAATATAATTGAAACAGTGAACGGACAAGAATGATTTAAAACTATTAAAATCCGAAAACAATTAATAAGTATAATTAAAAATTAAAGTGACAATAATTATAGAACTAATTAAGTTAAAATACAAAATTAAAAGCTTAAAGAATTAAAAAGTTGTTCATAAAAAAAGTAATAATTGTGATGAAAACAATAACTAATTTAGTTAAAATATAAAAAATTAAAAAAAAAAATTAAGCAATTCTAATAATCGTCTGAAAAACAATACCAACAAACTAAAAATCATCATCAAGTGAACCTACAAAAATAAAATCATCAATCAGCAACCGTCATCAACAGAACTCACAGGAACCTAATTAAAATATACAAATAATTATCAATTTCCAACATCAGCAATCATCATCAAGAGGACTCACAGGAACATCAGTCAACGCTTGAATATGAAACTTCTTCTTATAATAATAATAGGATACGAGTAAATAAGACATATTTTGAATACTATAGTATAAGTATATATAGTATAAATAAGATATATTTTAATTAATAAAAGTGAAAAAGTATAAATAAGTATAAAACTAAATAAGGGTTGCCTCATGCGAAAAATATATCGAAATAAACCATACACAACAAATTTTAGACACCTAGTACACATACCAGAGAACACAGAAATGTCACTTGATAACAATAACCCTTCAGGTTCCACTCCTCAATTAATCCCAAATTCACCCCTAAACGCAAATCAAATATTTGACTCACTAAGAGTCCCAGACGCGGTTAAGGACCTTCCAAAGTTTGACGGAAATCCAAGACTGCTATACGAATTTTTGACTAATGTTGAGGAAATCTTGGGATACCTAGTTAATGTAGACGTAACAAACTATGCAAAAATTATATTGAGAGCAATTAGAAACAAGATAGTAGGGCAGGCCAATGAAGTGCTCAATGTTTATGGTACCCCTTTGGTTTGGGAAAGTATAAAAAATAATCTAATTCTACATTATTTTGACAAAAGAAACGAAACATCTTTAACCAGAGATTTACATAACTTAAAACAAACCAATCAGTCGGTTCAACAGTTTTATAGTGCAATAATTGAGATACAATTCTCTGTTAATAATAATATTTTAATCCATGAGACTAATTCTAGTGTAATAGAATCAAAACAAAAATTATTTGCCGAAATGTGTCTGAATACATTCTTATCGGGACTTCGAGAACCTCTAGGCTCAAATATCTGATCAATGAGGCCTAAGACGATGGCCGAAGCCTTTTCCTTTTGTATTCAGGAACAAAATATATATTATGCAAAGAAACCATTTACAGGCACATATCCTATCGCCCAGCAAAATGTAAGACACCTTTTACCAAACTATCAGAACTTTTCACCTTATCAACCTTACCAATCAAACAACCATAACAGAATTTCACAACAATTTCCGAGAATTAAATATCAGAATCTAATTAATAATGTTTAAAAACCCCAAATTAGTGCACCTATTAATACACTCGGACAGAATAAAAATTTTAATACGTTTCAGAGGAATACACAAAATAGTGGATTCGGACAAAATAGGACATTTTATAACAATAATTCACCTAATCCCAGCTTTGGGCAACAATAGCATTGTTCACAGAATTTACCACCACCAGAAGCGATGGATACAAGTTCAGGATTTACTAATTTAAGGAAACCATCTAGAATGCAGACAAGAAGAACAATAGGTAATTTTAAACCTCAAGAATTGTATAACATTGATGTGGGAGGATCTCCTTGCACTACTACCACAACGACTATGCTCGACAAGATAATATGTATTCTCATGATTTCAATCAAGGCTTTATTTTTGAACAAAACAACTAGCTTGACCAAAACTGTTATAACACAATTGATGACAGTGAAAATTTTCTAATAAATGCCTCCCCGGACCAAGAGGATACTTAGACCTTAATAAACATGGGCACACATTACCTTACATAAATATATCTTCCCCCTTCAGTAGACCATTAAAATTTATGATCTACACTGGAGTCTCTTCATCTTTTATAAATCCAGAATTTGTTGATCAAGCCAAATGTCAGAATTGTAAACCAATCACGATTACGACAATTTTAAATAAACACTCCTTGGATAAGAAAATCACCTTGCCATATTTTGATGAATTTAAAGAAGAAGGTCAAATGGAATTATTTGTCTTCAAATATCACAATTATTTTGGCGGGTTAATAGGACTTGACATTTTGGATAAATTGAAAGCCAAAATAGACCTAAACAATAAAACTTTTATCACGAACAATTCTATAATACCACTGCAATTTAAACCCAATTTGCCTTCGGGAAAATATATAATTCAACCTTGTTCAAAATTTATTATTAAAATACCGGTTGATTATCAAAACGGTGACTTTTTCATACAAAAACATTTTTAGAACCAGGCTTGCTTACATCAGAGGGAATTTATTCCTAAAAAGAATGGTATACTCGTAGTTTTGTGGAGATTGTAAATACATCCGACCAAGAAAAGGTATTAAGACTATTCCATATTAAAATTTCATTGAAATAAACAATTTCACAATAGATTCTGACATACCCCAACAGGAAGACGACATAACTAAATTACTGAGAACTAACCACTTGAATGAAGAGGAAAAAAGACAACTAATTAAAATTTGTAGAAACTTTGACGATATATTTTTTATAGAAGAAAGTCCTCTTAGTTTTTCCTTCTATAAAAAATTAAACATAAAATTAACACCACAGACGATATACCAATTTTTACAAAGTCCTATAGATACCCCTATGTTCATAAAGAGGAGGTAAGGACACAAATAGACAAAATGTTACAACAGGGCATTATAAGACCAAGTTTTTCACCTTGTAGCGCTCCTGTATGGATAGTGCCAAAGAAAAAGGATGCCAGTGGTGTACAAAAATGGAGACTCGTTATTGATTATAGAAAATTGAACGAAAAGACAATTTGTGACAAGTATCCCATACCCAACATAACGGACATATTGGACAAATTACGCAGAAGTATGTATTTTACTACCCTGGATCTTGCCAATGGTTTTCACCAGATAGAAATGCATCCAGAGCATATAGAGAAAACTGCATTTTCGGTAGATGGAGGTCATTTTGAATTTGTCAGAATACCCTTTGGGCTAAAAAACGCACCGTCTACATTCCAACGAATAACGGATAATGTGTTTAAAGACTTAATAGGTACGATTTGTCTTGTATATTTGGACGACATAATCGTCTACTCTACATCATTACAAGAACACATGTTGAATTTAAAAAGGTTTTTGATATATTAAGAATCAAATTTAAAAATTCAACTAGACAAATCTGAATTTTTGCATAAAGAGTGTGAGTTTTTGGGACATAGTATTTCCACCAAGGGAATAAAACCAAACCCAGAAAAAATTAAAGCGATAAAAAATTTCCCCGTTCCGAAAACCCAAAAGGAGATAAAATCATTCCTGGGATTATTGGGCTATTACCGGAAATTTATAGGAGATTTTTCAAAGTTAACAAAACCTTTAACTGAGAAAGGAAGGAAAATTATTTTAAATGATCAATATTTGAGGGCGTTCGAAATATGCAAAAATCTATTGATCAACGATCCCATACTACAATATCGGGACTTCTCGAAACCATTTATTTTGACAACCGATGCAAGCGACTTCGCTTTGGGAGCAATTCTTTCCCAAGGGCCAATCGGGAACGATAAGCCGATATGCTACGCTAGCAGGACACTAACAGACAGTGACATAAACTATTCAACAATAGAAAAAGAGCTGTTGGCCATTGTTTGGGCTACTAAATACTTTAGACCTTACCTTTTCGGACTTAAATTTAAAATTGTAACCGACCACAGACCACTAACGTGGATAATGAGTTTGAAAGAACCGAACTCCAAATTAGTAAGGTGGAGATTTAAACTCGAGGAGTTTGAGTATGAAGTTATCTATAAAAAAGGCAAATTAAACAGGAATGCGGATGATCTTAGCCGCATCAGGGATCAAGATCATAATATTTTAAATAACGAGGAAACTAATATTAATACAACTGACAATGCATCAATTCAAGGAACAGTGGGAACGACTATCCAATCTGCCGACGAAAATAACGACGATGGTATTCCAATTTCGGAAAGGACGATACACACATTCAATCTTTAGATTATTTTACAATTGGGAAACGAGGGTTCTCTTCTTACACTTGCGACTGGCTTTAAAAACAAACTGAAAAAGACAATACGTAGACCAGAATACAACGAAACCATAATGACCGACATATTCAAACGACACTTTGCCCCTAATAAATTTTCTGCGATAATGACAGACGATAACACATTAAAATCGTTCAGGACACATATTCTAAATATTTTGCAAATAGTAAACTTTTTAAACTTGTTCGCTGCAAAATCTTATTGAAAGACATTAGGAACACCGATGATCAAGATAAACTTGTAAACGATTATCACTCCAACAATAATCACAGGGGAATACAGGAAACATTTGAACATTTGAAACGGGAATATTTTTTTTTCCTATATGAAGGAAAAAATAACTCAATTTATTAATCATTGCAATGTGTATCAAACACTTAAATATGACAGAAGACCTCCGAAGCCCATATTTGAAATCCCTGAAATACCAAAAAAACCATTAGACATTGTCCACATTGACATTTACTGTATAAACAAACGAAACATCCTTACCCCTATTGACAAATTTTCAAAATTTGGTTCAGCATATCTTTTAGAATCTAGAAATAGCATTTCAATTTTAAAAAATTTCATAAAAAATTTCAAACACTCTATAAGCCTTCACGGACCCCCAAGAAAATTGTTTGCGATTAAGGCTCAGAGTTCAGTGCATCTATATTTAGATTTTTGCAAAATTAAAAAAATTAATATACATTACACATCATTCCAACAAAGTACAAGTAACTCCCCAGTCGAGAGACTACATTCAACGATGACGGAAATCTATAGAATCGTTATGCAAAAATATAAAGAATCAGAACTACCGTTAGATCATGATGAAATACTTTTCGAAGTAATCACAACGTATAATAACTCCATATACACCGCGACAGACCTGACACCATTTGAATTGTTCTATGGGAGAACACCCACATTTGATAAAGATTTGAATTATAATACACAACATGAATACTTACAACGACTAAAAGAATTTCAAAACAAATTACACGAATCAATTAGGAAAAAATAACCCATGACACAGAAAAACGCATCGAAAAATTGAACCAAACTAGAGAGGAACCCGAAATTCTTTTGGAAAATAATGACATATATGATGACATATATAGAAAAGAATGTAGAAGGAATAAGATGACCCCTAGGTTTTCGAAGAAAGTTGTAAAACGGAATAATAGTCACCCTTTTAACATTAGATAACCAGAAACTCAAAGGATGCAGAGAAGTTAAATAAGGACATTGAACGTCTACTAACGGAAGATGGACGACAGATGGACACACTAAATCAACAACTAATCCTTAATACTAACATGATAAAAAGGTTTGAAAACATAATTAATCATATAAATAGGGAACAGTACCTTTTTACAAAATACATACAAAATATACAAGATCAAACCTGTAATTCACTTAACCCTGCGATTAACACAATAACACAAATTCAACAACTTAACCAGATAAACTATAACATTGATATACTCACACAACACCTTAACAATATCGCAAAAGCAATAGTATTGTCCAAATTGAATATTATTCCTAAATATATATTAGATCCTTTAGAATTATCACAAATTCAAAATACACTAAATAACACAATAAATATAATCTTCTCTGAACACATATTAAAATTCCAAATATATCCGACAATAAATTTATACTACATCATGTTATTTCGATACCATTTAATGAAACTTTAGAAATCATAAGCGAAGAATACGCATTAGTTAATAAGGATATTTTGATATTTTATAAAGAGAAATGTAAACATGATATGAATAAAAATATGATATGAATAGAAACTGTATTAAAAATATAATAAATAGGAATAAGACAGTTTCCTGCCATCTACGAGACATTGGTCATAGAACTGACATTATTCGTCCGAAACCCAACTATATTATTCTCATTAATCCTCCAATGCAACAGATTATTTCTTCATGCAACAATTCAACCCAACAGTATACAATTAATGGTACAACCCTAGCTCAATTCACCAACTGTAAAATTGCAATAAATAACATATGGTACAATAACGAAGATAACTTATATTGGGACAACGGAAGCTTTTTCGAGATGCCGCCCAACCTCAATAATAATATTACAATCCTTTCCAACAAAAATAAGATAACACTCCCGAAATTGAATGAATATAGGTTTCAAGATAAGAAAATAATTCAGGATTTGCAGATAGACGCCGAAATACACGAAAAAGTCACATATTCGGCCTTTGTGTCAGTTACAATTCTTGTTGTGGTCCTTATAATTATAATCAGTAAAAAGAAAAATACAATAATAACATACTCGCTTAAACAAGAAACCAATGAAGTTCCGGCAATTGGATACACAAGATCCCTTTGGCCTTCACTTCATTTTAGCGAGGGAGGAGTTATGGAAATCCATATAACACAACCCCAACTACAACAACAACAAACGCACCAAACAAACCACAATATTAAATAGCTGCATAAGCATTTGTTAAATTTTATTACCTTTATTTTACCAAGTTTATTAACCTATTTATTTTTCTGGATAAACATTTTATTAGTATTGCGAAACTGTTCAAAATTATTAATAAGCAGTAAACAGTTTAATGAACTGTTTAATTGTGAAATTATTTAAAAGAAATAAAAAATAAATTAATAGTAAACACTTTTGTATTTAAATAATAAGTTTATTGTTTAAAAGAAAATTAAAATAAAATTAATTACATTCTGGTAATGAAAGAAGAAGGTTGTTTTTTTACCTCACGGTTTAATAACAACCATAACAAGCGCCAGATTATCTGTGCCAAATTATTCTCCAATGCGTAATCTATAATATGCGCAAAGTAAAATTAAATTTGCGAGCAAGTGCATTTCTTGTGAAAAGAGAAATAGAAATTTTATGTAATAAAGCTAGAACTCCAACAAGAGCATTCGACAAATGCGTTTCAAAAGTTGAAGGTTTATACTTTGAATGGAAGAAATTGCAGAAAAATTGCAAGCGCGGAATATTATTGCAAAAAAACCGCCAGAAGGAATTCTCGAAAAAGTTTGACGATATATTTGATGTTGCTCACGCTAATTAGATATGGTAAATATGGAAAAAGACATATTATTTTTGATGAATCAATGAAAAAAATTAAACCTGGTTCAATGTTGTGCACTAATCGGGTTTTAGCGAAAAAAGAAGAAAGAAAACGTCTTCGCGTAGAGAAAAGGCAAAATTCTAAAGAGGAACCTGAATCCATTTTAAAAGGTAAATATGTAAAAGCATTATTATCAGGCATGTTCTGGATTTCGAGTGGATTTAAAGTGTGTGAATTTGTCAAAGCATTGTTTGTTTTTAAACCTAACAATCAAGTGTTAAGAAAGAACTCGACGATAATGATTCAGATGGAATGCAAGAGTCGAAAGATGAGCCAGCTGCAAAAAAAACGAGGTGAGTATCACTTTATAACACCGAACCTAGTGTCAGTTTTAGACAAGTGTAAAATAAGCGGTCGTACAACGTCTATCAGCCAATGTCGTAAAAAGATTCTATATCAAAAAAATCAAGAATTTCGTGATGACAAATATCAATATCAACTGTTCATTGGGATGGTAAAATTTTGTCATCATTATTGGGTAGAGAAAAAATCGACCGTTTACCAGTAGTAGTCTCATTTAATGGAAATGATCAGTTGCTTGGGATTCTAGCAATTTCCACCGTCACGGAAAAGGAACAGGCCACAGCTATTTCCAATTTGCTGAAAGAATGAGATGTAGAAAAACAGGTGTAGCCTCTATGCTGCGATACTACAGCATCCAATTTAGGACGTAAGCAGGGTGCATGCGTTCATTTGGAGAAAATATTGGAAAAAAACTTTTGTATTTCCCTTGCAGTCATCATATCTTTGAAATTCTTTTGAAGAGCGTTTTTGATGACAAAATGAAACAATCTTCTGGCCCCAGTATACAAATATTAATCAAATTTAGAGAAGAGTGGACAGAAATAAAAAAGTCTTTTATTTGGAATGGAAGATGTGCATATAAAAAACATACTAGACGATCTGAAAGATATAGTTGAGTTTTCTTTCAGTATCATAAAAGAAAGGCAACCCCGGGACGATTACAAAGAACTTCTCTAGCTGGCTTTAGTTTTCCTTGGAGAGTCGGTTCCAAAGTATACTTTCCGAATACCAGGTGCTTTTCACAATGTGCGTTGGATGTCTGAGGCTGTTTATACATTAAAATAATGCGAACAGTTGCAGATTATAGAAAAAAATACCCTCATTCGACCAAATCTACCCTAAACAATTAATACGGTAAATGTACAAATAAATAAGTATAAAACAAAACTCTATTTATCTGTAAACAAATTTTATAAGTATTTTTTTCCAAACTATTTGATACGTATATCTAAAACAAATGTTAATAACAAAGATTGGATTCAATTATTAATAAAAACTCATTATTTGTGTATATTAAATTAAACCTTTTAATTTTTTGTAAAAATTTTCAAACTTGGGTGGTTAATGGTATTTTTGCAGAATTATTTAGAAAATAAATGTAGTGTGAAAAGTTTTTAGGGATTTTGTTTTAAAACCCATTGGTTAACTGTACTCTACTTAAAAATAGATAAACTTATTTGAAAAGTTTTGCACATAAATACCATTTGTATTGATTTTGTTGATATTGGGCGCCTTCCCGTTATACAATCCGAACAATTTTCTCTGAAACTTATTTTTGTGATGTGAAGAACATTTTTGTGGGAGTTACAACCGAAAACTTGCAAAATGTAATGAGGAAATAAAGTGTCAGCTTCTTTCTCCAACGAACAATATTTCTAGTCTCTTTAAATCCAACCTCCTTAAATTCATACGCTTACAACTCGTTAATAATATTTAAATATTGGAATAAACATTTAAAGCTTATTATTTTTTTTAGTTTACATACATGCGAATGTATGTATAAATTTCCAATTATTATTTTTGAAAATGCCAATAAAAAATTAGACAAAACGTCAAAGCAAAACACGATAATTGCAGTGTGAACAAGTTTCTTTAGTTTTTTTCTTAAACGTGTTTAATTTCAGTAGTGTGAACATAATATAAAGTCTGAATGCAAAATTAAATACAGACTATTTACATTCATATGTATAAAAAATGAACATACAAATATATATACACTATGCGACAAAATAAAGTATAAATATTTAATGAATGTTACCATTTTGCTAAGAATTGAAAACCACTTGAGATATTTCCAAAATTCATCTTAAATATAAAATAGTAACTCATTTGAAAAATGAACATCAATTTTGATACATACAACACAGAAAAAGTTAACTTTTACGGATTTTTTATAAATTAAAGAATATTTCGCACGCGACAATATAATGTATAAAAATCAAACAAATTATATTAAATCAATGTATATATAAAATTGTAACCACTTATTTTTGTTTCGTGTATTTCTTAAAATTTTCCTTTGGTATTTTATTATACGCATTAATGCGATATTTACTGTTACTGACTCTTCTTTTAAAATGGCAGGCTTATATCAAAATGATCTCTAAACTATGATTTACAGTATATACTCATCGGAAAAAGCAAATTACATTTATTTATTTGTTTGTTAACATAATTTTAATCAAAAATTAATTTTACCGAACCAATCGTCTGATCATTGGAATACGTTGAAGAAAAGAAATCCACAAACAAATTACTAATCTCAGCATCTACAACCGCTTTACGTTCGTTTAACGTTATGGATGGCGGAAAAAAAGTAGATTTGCTTTTAAGTATACGAAGTTATAAAATGCCTTGGATTCTTTGTAAAATTGCTTTTAATTTTAGCAAGATAGCTGCTATAATATTCTTGATTTAATTTATTGGATTCAGCACGAACAGCTGAGTATTTATCAGTCCAGGGATGATCCGGATTTTCTATACATCTTGTATATTTTTAATGAAATAAATCCACGGGAAACGCGAAGAACTATAAACGGTTTGTCTTGAAATGCATAGGTTCATAATCAAGTACATATAACCTATTACAAAACTTCGTGGTGATATGGTTCAAGCCATCCACATTGATATCGTTTCTTGAAATGGTACTATTGAGTAATTCATTAATTCTGTGATAATTTTAAAGCAACAGCTTTTGAAATTAGAACTGATAGCAGAATCAGGAAAAAGGTTTGATGAAATATATGGAAAGGATAAATTAACTTCTATCGTAGGGTGATGATAGTCTTCGGGTACAGCTACTAGATCAGAGCGTACTACAGTTACATCTACACACTCATACATAAAAACCAAATCCAAGAGTACCATTATTATTATAAGAGTACAATTATTATTATAAATTCTACTTGTCTGAAAGAGACTCAAATCAAGCAAAGAGTTAATAAAGCCAGTATATTTCCTATTACATCAAATGGCTCCAATAAATCATTGGCATATTAAAATCGCCAACCGCAATGATAGTATCATTCAGATGTTAATTATGTACAGTAGTAGATGTAGCTTCAGATGAGTGTGGAGGGATATATGAACAAGTAACTAAAATTCTTTTATGTTTAAGTTTTACCACGATAGAAATGAATTCAATATCCAGCGTAGAAGATAATGACAAGGGTTCAGATGTAAGTGAACTAGAAACTGCAATTAACACTCCACCACCTTTAATATTATTTGCTCGATGACATCTACTCCTATGTATAACATAGTTACCGCATACGCTATAATTTAAAAGTTAAAAGCATGACTTTGATTAAATAAAACAGATGCATACATTCTTCAGTAAAATCACTTAGTTTTTTTTCTGGGTTTATTACAAATTCATATAGGCGAACAGAAATTTCTTGTCTTGTCTTGAACATAAATTATCTCACATATGGATGTATTAGTGGGCCAAAAATCAGTGGCCATAACACTGTAATCTTAAAGGATGAAACTATTCTCGGTTCCGAATATGAAAATTTGTATATTGAAGTAAATAAGACAGCACCATACTTTAAATTTATATAGGATTTAACCTCTTCGACTGTGGTATCCGATGCTAATCGAGAAACAAAAATTGTTTTGTTTGGAGGAATAACCCTAAGTAACTTATGAATACTTCTAGCATTAATCGCAGCTATACTAGGGGATGCCAGAGTTGGAGGATAACTAATAGGACTCTCCGGTAAAGTAGTGGTTTCCCATAAATTATTATTATTATTACGGTTATCAACGAGTTTGGATTATACAGGACCAACAATTGTGATTTCTGGTTTACCATCCAAGAGCTTAGAACCAGTACCTGCATTAACGGGGATTAATATCTTCGGAGATAAATCCATCAGCAGATTCATTATTAGAATTAGATACTGTGGTTAAAAATCCCTGAGTGGCCATAGATATCACATTTTTAATTTTTGCTTTAGCGATAAGTTTCTTAATGAATTCATAAATGTATCCAAATATTACAATTGGAAAATAGTTTGCCAAATTTTGAGAGTTTCAATTGAAGCGATAGTAACTCTGTTAATTTTATCGAATTCAGTCTTTGAATTTTTAAAAAGATTATAAAATTCCATGCCAACAACTCTACAACTAGCAAATGTTCAATTCAAGAATTTCTGAGCATCAGCAAGTGCATCAGCATCATGTGCTCTAAGGTTACTGCTATTGCGTTTAAGGTGATAATAATTAAGACACAACCAGCAATTTACCATCCTGTCAGTCTCAGGTTTGAGGCATTTAAGTTTGAACATTTTATTTTTAAACAGATAAAAGTAGACGATTTTGGTAGATATGTATTTGAAAATATTTTGGTGGTATTAAAATTTTTTCAGTTTTATCTTCTAATTTCTTAATTTTTTACTGCTGTTTTGTGTTTTTGTTTCGAATAAGTTCTATTTTGTTCTGCTTGTTTACTTAAAAGGCGTTGTGTTGTTGTAATACAAATTATTAATTTTAATTATGTTTTCTGTTTGAGTTACTGTTTAATGTTTATTATCTTCTTTTTATGTTTATTATAACATGTTTACACTGTTTTGTGTTGTACAGAATTACACTGGTCTACAAAAACAAAAAAATGTTTCGCCTTTAAACAAAACTATATGGAATATAATGATTTGTATGCTCTGAATTCCAATCCGTTTTCAGTTTTATTCCATCGGGCTCAAATTTTTTTATGAGCGTGGCAAATTTTTTGACCAAAATATGGTAGTTATGTCAATATATTTCATCATAACTTGAAAACGACTTGACCGATTTAATGCGAGTACACCAAACGTTTAGGAACCAAAATTCCTATAAATCTCCTGAACAACATTTGTAATTTCAAAAGTTTCGGAGTTATTCACACCTTAGCTGCGAAAATAAAATTTTAGATGTTAAGCACTCAAATTAAAGCTGAAAATGTTGCCTATTGCTGATTTTATTCAAAATTAAATGCAGGTACTTAACTTTGGCTAAATTTACGGAAAAATGTTTTTTTTAAAAAATTAGCGGAAGATTTTCTTCTAGCAAAATTAGCGGAAAATTTTTTTCTTGCAAAAAATTTTTTCTTTTAATTCCAAAAAGTTATAAAAAGTTCTTAGAATATAAATTGTACATTTTAAGCATTTTAATAAAAGCCGGGTGTAAGGTTGAAAGTAAAATAACTCATAAAGGCAGATGCCTAACTTTAACAACAGTAAAGGGTTAAATTTTTATGGCTATGGTAGGTAAAAAGTATTCTAGGAATAAGATTTTTTATTATTGTGGTAAAAACCCAGTACAAAATGCACTTTTAAAAAAGACAACACAATTTTTTTCATCATTCAACACTTGTTTGCGAAACCAAAAGACAAATATTGAAAAGTACTCTAAGGACTATTTCCGTTTAATTTTTTTTTTAATTATGGTAAGTGTTTTTTAAAATTTATACATAGAGTTAGTTTTTTATAATGGGTTTTTGTTTTAGATTACAGTATGTCAAGGGCTTGGACTTGCAAAAATCTCCAGATTTGTTTTGTTACATCTGTTGGGAATTAACTTTGAAATCGCAACGCCATACAATAAATTCCAAATTTAAGAATGCTTATAAACATTACTTTGTATTTTCTATCGATGAAAGAACAAATATTGGCTGCCAAAAATATTGTTACGTTTTTATGAGTTCGTAGATTGTAGTTAAAATAAAATAAATCTTGTGTTTAGTTTTTTGATAAAAATCCTTCATTTACACAGTTTTGTGCATCACTGTTTGTAACATTTTTACAAGCAATAACAATTTATATTCTTAATTACTCCGTCTGTTTACAACCAGAGGTTATCCACACTTAACTCTCTTTACTGGGTTAGCTCCAACTAAGCTGGTTCTTTACTTCACGAGTTTACTCCTTATAAAAAGCGTTGCCGCTTTGGTCCGATTGGACCAAACTTAGTAGTTTTTTGTTTTTTAAAAACAGTTTTGTAGTTTGGTTGGTTTGTTGCGATTTTTTTACATTTTTGGTAGTTTTTCCTCCTGTAGCAATTTTTTTAGGCATGGTAAATTTTTCCTCTTAAAGACACAGTACATAACATAATTAAAAAAAGTAACTTTGAATTGAATTAATAACTTTCAAAAATGTTACCATTGTTACTGAACTGCTTACCATTGTTCTCGATGAGTTATAACAAAGAATAGAGATTATGTTATTGCAGTGACTGTAGAAAATCGGATCAGATTATCGGATTTCCTTTTAGTAAGAGCACTTCAATTTTATTAGTTTCGTTTGTTTTAAATACATTTCAAGCAGTCTTTCTTACATTGTATTCTAAATGTTGTATTCAGCAACTTATTTTGTTTGCATTCATGATATAAAATGTTAAATTCGAAAGAAAAATACAATATTTTATTATCATTTTGTAGTTTTTGAATGATGTGGTAGTGTTTTTTAATACAGCTTTACAGTTTATAGAATAATGGAAACAGAAAATCTTTAAGTCGACTTGCGCAGAATAAGATTTGATTTTAGACCCATGGTTTCATCCGAAGTTTCTCAGAATTTCGCGCAGATTTTATTTTTGCTATACGACTTTTCAGTTTTTTTTCATCCATAAAATTTTACCCACCCTAATAGACATACATATGTACATCCTTTTGTTATTTTAAACGATATTTTGCTTTTATGTTTGTTGTTACTTTATATATATTTTGATGTTTATTATTAAAAACTGGAGTTTGTTATTATTATTACTACATACATATAACTAAACAGAAATTTCGATTTTATTTAAAAAATATATTTTTAAATTTTTGGTAGGCTGTGAACGGTTTTGGTAGATTTGGACAATGTTTTGAATTACTTTAGCTTTGGAGCTAAAAAATTCATTAGTTTGTACACCCAATACAAAAATTATATTTATTTTTTTTGTAAATATGCCGTGAAAAACTTAAAATTAAATTTGTTTTACTGATTATACAAAAAAATTTAAAATCCTACCAGGATTTTTTTTAATTCAATACTCAATAAAGCCTGGTTGGTTTAATTGTGTTACCTAGTGTGTGCCAACGCTGGCTTAAAGTGGCTTCATTAGAAATATTGAACTTCATAGGGCCGGAAGTATGACAAAATTCGTCAAAATTAATTCTAACAAGCTCTATATCTGTTCTAGATACAAAGGATATGGATATTGTTACTAGTTGGCCGATTATTGAATTTTAATTATTCATACGTTTTTTGTCCGATTATGCGTTCAGTTAAAGACATTTGGTTATATATGTATCAAGTATTTCAATGTTCTCAAAACTTTTAAATTTTACTTAAACAAATAAAGTTGCAGTGTTTTTAGATTTCTTTGAATAATCGGCATTTTTTTTAGCAAAAATCGGCAAATCGGCATTTAGATAATTTCATGGCAAAAAATCGGCAAATGCCGATAAATATTTCAGGCCTTCTTTCTTCACACCAACAAACTCTCTTCACATTGAGTTTATATATTAACTCTACACGCTGATTGTTGTTCGCACAGATGTGCTTTTTATATGGCTGAGTAAGCAAACTCGCTCTCGAACCTCTCGATTGTTCAGGTTGATTCAATTCCTTTCTTTTACTTTCTTTTTAGTTCTTATGTAGCCATGCGAAAGTAAATATCTACTTCTTTCAGCTCTTAGTATTTGTTGTTGCTTGTTATTGTCTGTTACTTGTTTTCTTTACTGTTAGTTTTTGTTGCCGCTGCTTTATTTTTATTTACTTTATCTCTACTAATGTTTGTTGTTTGTTCGATTTGGTTACTTGTAAACAACGCGTATAGTTGTTTCAGCAGCTTTTGTTTATTTCTTTTGTAACAATATGTTGTAATACCTGTGCAAGAGCTTTAAGAAGTAGTCTTGACGGCGATGAAAAGATCATGTCATTTATCATTGATTTCATAAATGGAGTAAACCAAAAAATTCTCGAAAATGATTGCTATTTCTGCATTACCGCTACGCGTTGATTTACGAGGAAAAATAAGAGCAAAATCATATATCCGACCATTTTATCTGCCCGATGACCAGTTCTTCGAAACAATAATGTTTCTTTACCTTTTTTTCTGTTCGGAGTGAAACCAGTTACGCGGCTGTAGGTTCTGCTTCATCTACATATAGAAGTGCATCGAGAAAACCTCATTTTATAAACCAGTCTGACCGGAATGATTTTGTGCGAGATTAGAACTCTCAAAATCAAAGTCAGAACTTCTTGCGTCGGGATTACAGCAATGGAATTTGTTAAATAATGCCAAAAAATCTCATATTTTCGATATAGGCAAGAAGATTTTCTGGCCTATTTTAGCAAAGATGACGATTCAGTATTTTGTGATGATGCGGACTATTACGAAAGCTGGATTACCCGGAAAAGTCTGAAGAATGTCGACTCTTTTTTGGAAATAAAAATTTGAATAAAATCAGCCACAGCCAACCGATTTCCATGATTTATAGCTCATTTTTTTCTCAACATTTTAAGCTTTAATTTATGTAAATGCTTAACATCTAAAATTAGCATTCTGAAAAATTGTTTATGACTTAAAAAAAAAATTGCTCTAATTTTGTGCGGACAAATTTTTTTGCGCAGCTAATTTGTGAATAACTTCGAAACTGTTGAAATTACATTTATATGAACGTTTGTTCCTAAACGTGGTATTTGCATTAAAATCGATTAAGTCGTTTTCAAATTATGATGAAATATATTGACATAACTACCATATTTTGGGAGAAAAATTTGCCATGATCATAAAAAACATTTTAGCCTGATGGAAAAAATCTGAAAACGGATTTGAACTCAGCACATTAAAATCATTATATTCCATATAGTTCTTAAGTAATTTATTTTTGAAATGAAATGAAAAAATAAATATTTGATAGTTAAAACCCATCCAAACTTCACTTACAATGTCTGTAGCATTGGACCCATCTAACCTTCACTTATAATGTCTCTACAATCGGATCCATCCAAACTTCTCTTACAATGCCTGTACTATCGGACCCATCCAACCTTCTCTTTCAATGTCTCTTCTTTCGGACCCATCTAACCTTTGCTTTGTTCTATCGGACCCATCTTACGGCCTAGGCTAACGTTGTATACAGGCATTGAATGGGTCCCACTTTAATTTTAGTGGTCTCGGATCGAAGATGCATTTGGTAAAAATTTTTCTGGGTTTTTGTTTTTTTTTTCTATTTCTTTATTTTAAACCACTTTAATAAAAGCGGATTAATTAATTATAATTTATGAAAGGAAATTTAAAAGTTCTCTTTAGAAGTAATATGGAGCATGTAAAAACACGTTTGAACTCACTGCCTGTAAATAGTCATCTCAGTATACAAATTTATATTTTATATTTCTTTGTTGAGTAACAAATGAATAGGAAACATTTCAACGTATGGATCTAGTTTACGAGACAAGAAGTATTATTTCTTTATTTTACTAATAATTTTTAATTCGAAAATGTCTAAATATTATAGGTAACATAAAAATTATAAATAACATAAATGAAGATTATTAAGAATATAGTGAAGATAAAATCTGAAAGTAAAGTGAATAGCATCATAATAAATGATCTTTTTAGCCCTACGGACGAATGTGATTCCTCATGAAAAGGAAGTGAGGACGAAAATATTTTGAATATTCGTAGAGAAATAAAAGAAAAAAGACCATTATCAAGTTCAGTGCCGCTGGGGTATGGTAGGTAAGACACCCGCCTACCAACCAGAAGATCGTCGGTTCAATACCAGGCCAGACCATCTTAAAAAGGAAAAAAAATTTTCAAGTTCAGAAAATGAAAGTGATATGTGAAGACCCATTGTACAGAGAATTACAAAAAAATCGAGTTTGGATTCTCATGTGCAAGTGCGAAAAAGTTGGCAACATGGTGAAATTAAATAAAGTGAAGATGTCTGTACAACAACTAAAATTGTACAAAAACAACAGGCAATATTTTGTACTTTGTATGTAGATGTCAAAAAATTTCCATATGAAAAAAAGCCTAAACAAAAATTGCATACAGTTAATACTTGTACATTAGAAAATTTGTTGAAAATTTTAATTTTTAAATATATGTATAGTTTTTTGGACGCTTTTCAATTATGAACATTAAATATTAAGACATATATATTATTTTTAATGTGTTTCAAGGCATATTTTTTGCAGTAAGATATAGCTTAACAATATCCTTGGTTCGGGGTTTTCAGTAAGCTTCTGCTGTGCAAGAAAATGTTTTGACAGCATGTGAACCACGGTGAGCAAAAAAAAAAAGCTATCAGCCGGACAAACAACCTCACCTAATGTAATTTCACCATGGTTGGCAAAGAGATTCTTGTACAGAAAACAAAACTTCAGAAAATGTGCATAAGAGTGCTCAATTATTTGTAATATGTGCGGTTATATATAATAAGAAAAATTATAATACATTTAAATTCTAAATTATTCTTTTAACTATGTATTATTAATTTAGTCTGTAAGGTCTCACTGTCCATAGACGTAAATAAATAAAAAACGAAAACACAATTAAAATGAATGAAGTATTACTTTTATGTTTTTTAAATTGATAAAATAAACTAGTTTGAATCATTAATTAATGTAAAATTCACCTACCAAATTATGTTAAATGATATATTTTTCACTATGGTAGGAAGGTTTACTGTTAAAAAAGTAATTGAACAATGTATCAACTTGGTGTTAATACTGTATTGTTGGCGTTAACCCTAGCGTAATGTAGTAATAAAAACAAAGAAACACACAAAAATTATAAGTGAACGATAATACAGGCAGTACAATTATAGCCAATAATTTATGAGTTCAATTAGATATTCTTGTATTATAAGCTGAAATACCCAAGTCTCATAAAAACTATGCCAAAACGGTGTGCGGAGCCATAAAAAACAAAGTTTATTACACAAAGTACTGAAAGTTGCTTAGGCTTCGAACAGCTACTCAAGGAGCTAATTTCGTTTTTATTGTATTACTTGGTAGAAAATGGAGTTAAAGGTTTGTTATAATTTAGGTGCCTATGATAACAAAAATTAAATATTTTACTTTGAATAAATCTTTTAGTAATTTACAAGTCCTTAAGTGCCTCGACAAGAAAATTCGCTTAGATTTCGAGCAGCACTGTATGTAAATTTACGCACGTATTTAATAGTGTGTGTCACTGTGTTATGTTGGTAAGAACTCACTTTCCAACCAAGAAGTCCTTGGTTCAATCCCAGGCCACACCGTCTGACAATTTGCAACAGCGATATCACCTCACAACATTACTAACCACTGGTTATGTATATTTACGCTGTGATAAACTTTACTAATTAATATATCTGCCGTTCGGAACCGGCGTTTGTGGGTTTGTTGGCTTTCAATGAGTCTAGTTGATCATTCTTCGTATATAAAAATTAATATTTATTTACAGAAGATGAGAAAAGGTTATTGTTGCTCAAGAGTACATATCCTTTCGATCTACCTTGGTTTTCACGTTCTTTGTGAAACGTTCAAGGTTGTCATATATAGAAAAAAAATAAACTTATACATATACATAGTTAAACGATGAGCATACATATAAAAAATATACAAACGTATAAAAGTTATATATAAATTAACCGGTTATTCGTGTTAAATCAACCGGCTTATTTGGTATTCGAAAAATGAAAATTTTAAAAATTCGTATTCGACAAAACCAAAAAACCGGTTAAAACCAGTCGATTAATAACTGTCCGATCTCCCTAGTATGTACAATGCACAGACATATGTATATTATAGGCATTCTGAATAGTTTTCTATATATTAAATATGTTTACCTTTGTGTTACAAACATTTCCAGCTGTATGTGCTATTATTACACGACCAACGGGTAGTTCTAATGTTGTCAGTTCATTTACTGGCTCTTTTGCACTCCATTCAAGGCGAGTGACAACATTTACTTCACCCAAAGCACATGAAATTAAACCGACTATAACTAAAAGGGAACCACACAAGAGACCGATTTTCATTTTAAAAAGTTATTTGAATATTTATGACTAATAAATAACACAGATCTTTTTACTACGGTATTTATATTATAAATGAAATCTTCCAATATTGATTTGCTTTCTTTATACTCACATCCATGAGACTTTTAATATTTACACTGGTCTACAGCAAAGTCTTTAAATAAAACTATATGGAATATAATAATTTTGATGCGCTTAATTAAAATCCGTTTATGTTTTTTTCCTATCGGGCTCAAATTTTTTATGGGCGTGGCAAATTTTTTGCCCTAATTATGGTAGTTATGTCAATATATTTATATATTTATACTTATACCTAGCTTATTTTATTCTAAATATTTTAAGCTTTAATTTAAGTGCTTAAAATGAAAAATTTTCGTTCTGAAAAATTTGTTTATGACTTTTTGAAAAACAATTGCTCCAATTTTGCGCGAAAAAAATCTTTTTCGCTACTAAGCTATGAATAACTTCGAAACTGATGAAAGTAGAAGAAAATTTTGTCAGATGATTTATAGGAAATTTTGTTCCTAAACGTTTTGAGGTACTTGGATTAAAATCAGTCAAGTCGTCTTCAAGTTATGATAAAATATATTGGCATAACTACCATATTTTACAACGCCCATAAAAAAAATTGAGGCCGATGGAAAAAAAACTGAAAACGGGTTTGAATTCAGCGCTTCAAAGTCATTATATTCCATATAGTTTTATTTAAAGACCAGAAAATTATTTGTTTTTTGTAGACCAGTGTTATTTGTGTACATATTTTATTCTATATTTGCTTATCAGTCGCTACAATTAAAGTGTTAGTATATTTATTTCATCATAACCATAACGATAATAATATTTAATATTTATCAAATTTGTTTAATTTCGATAGTAAAAACGTTCGTAGACAAGTCAAAAATAATTTGCAATTGAATGAAGTTTTTTATATTGTAGTTTTTTTTTGTATTTAGTTTTCTTATTTATTACTTGTATAGTAATACCATTTAGAAGTTTTTTGATAAAAAAAAAAATTAAATAACATAATTAGGGATTAGTGATATATGTTTTTAATATTTATACTTTTAATATTTTGAATATTATAATAATTTTAAAGAGGCAACTTAATTCGAATAGATGATTAATTAAAGTTCTACCACTATTGTTGATTGAGTATAACGATAAATGTGTACTTTTTCAGAAAAAAATCATTACGAATCTTGTCATCGTTTGAAATTATGACAAACAAAAATAATTATATATGTCCATATAGTCATACTTCATAACATTTATTATGAATAATGAAAAATGTATAATTAAAATTACTCATCAAATATGTACTAACAGTGAACGTCAAAAGTAAGTGTACACCCTAATATCTAAGATTTGGTTTTTATTTCAGTATTTTAGTGAAGTTTGTATTTATTGGTGAATCATTGGAAGGTAATTGATGAATTATAGAAGATGAATTATTGGAAGATTGGCATTCAGAGGTTATTTTTCTATGGGTTTAATATGAATTATATATGTATAATATTAATTTACTTATAACTAAAAAGTTATTTAATTAAAAAACAACAACAACGAAGTATTTAATTATAACGACCTATATATGTATTCATAAGATATGAGAAAATGTAAGTTGAATACGAGCACGTTTGCCAGAATCGGTTACTTCCTAACCTCTAATTTGCCCACCCTGTATTATGCGTGCAGTATATTTTAAAAATACCTCCCTGTTGTATTAGGTATTTCGGTTAATAAAAACTCAAATTCAAAATTCTCATCCCAAAAAGGAAAATATACCTATTTGTCTCAGAAAATTAACTCGATATTGTATTTATGTATATGCTAGGAGAAATCATGTTTATAATCACAATACTTTTAATTTTTTTACGTTTTTTATCTCCCGCAAAATTATAAAAGGTTGAGATCGGCAGTTTGACATTACAGGTGACGATACATATTTTATCTACCACAATTCTGGCAAACATGCATACATTTGAATAAAATCTTTTAAAAACGTACGCTCTAGCCAAGACATCTTTACTGTTCGCTTACAAAAGTACAAATGATATGTACACTGTGTTTGACAAAATTACTATTAGACGAGTTTCATGGCAAACACAAAATATAAAAAAAATTTTAAATCCGTCAGGCCAAGTTGACAAACACGAATTTTGCCCTATGGCAAGAGCCATACAGCATGCCAACAAAATCGCCATGTCGCCGAACCGAAAATTAGGTCGTCAAATAAGTTAAAAAATCGCCAGGTCTGACACCCCTGGCTGTAAGTCGAAGTTTGATCGTGTAATAAGCTCTTAAAAAATTGGTTCTTCGTACTTTCATGCACTTATAAGCTAATAACTAAATATTAACCTATTTTCATTATTATTATTTTTTTTTTTTAATGTAAAATATTGTTATATGAATTTTTTTTATTGTTTCTTAAAAATTTTGTAAAGCTTTAAATGCAGTTTTAAAAAATAGAAAATGTTTAAGTTTATCATTTTTTAAAAGATTGAGTTAAAAAGTAAATTCTAGAGAATAAGGATTTGATTTCGACACAATCTAAAAACAGGTTTTTGCATATTTTCGGTTTTTTACATGAAAATTGGTCCGAATAACGAGTTATTTCTGTTTTTTTTCCATTCATAAAAATATTTATACATATATACAGTCATGTGAAAATAAGAGAACACATGACAAAATAGGTACAAATCTAACTCTGTTTTTATATTCAAACATTTATCAAAAAGATCTTACAAATTGTCTGCTGCAATTTCGACAACTTAAAGAACCGTTATTTGATAAACAAAATTTGTGCCGTTTCTCAGTTATATTATTTAAGGAAAACCGTAATGTGTCCCTATTATTTTTCACATGAATATATATGTAAAAAATTTTTATTTTTACTTCTCCTTGCAATTTTAACTTAAAGAAAACAAACAAAAACTCACATTTTAGTCTTAACATCAAACTGGAATATATTTAAAATTTAAACTGTCATAGAAAAGCGTAACCAAAACCATTACTTTTTAAGCCGGTTAAAATGGAAAAGTAGATAAAAACCGGTTTTTCGAACAATTCGAAAACCCGTAATGATATCTCCAGTTTTGACTGCATGTATGTATGTATGCGTATACAGTATAACATTTTTCCCTTTAAGCAAATTATTATTTCTTATTAAATGTTAATGATAAACTTTTTCACATCACTGTATTAAAGCGGTTGGGATTTTAAGCAATTGGGGATTTTTGTTTTAAAATATCTTTTGCCCCGCAGCCACAACTACAAGTTTTTCATAAGAATTATGGTTAGCTCAGTGTTGCCACAAAAGAAACAATAAATTATACGAAAGTATTGACAAAATGGTACAAAACCAAGTAAAATAGCACAAAATAATTTACACGGTACGAATTTGAAATACCTAGGGAGTGACTCCACTTCTCTAATAGGCGCTTTCGAGTAGAATTCCAAAAACAGATCCTTTTTGGAATATTCGAAACACCTCCAAAACCTCAATTTACGGATATGAAACCGGCTTTTCCGACCTTCATTCACTTATAAGCTAATAACTTAGCTAATTATTAACCGATTTTCAGTCTCTCTTCAGATTTAAAAAGAAATAGACCTTTTAAGCAATATATATGAGGTTTAAGTATACTGGGTGTATTTCTCAAGCAAACATATTTTTCATCCCATTTTTTTATTTTATTCAAGTTTAGATGCGTTTTTGCGGACTAATTAAATAGGAACCTTATTATTTATGAATTAATTAAGAAACTATCTTTTTAGTTATGAATAAAATAAGTCCGATGTTTTAAAAATCGGTAAAAAATTTAAGTGGTTATTAAACTTTTTAGTAAAGCAACTTTGATAGTGATTTGATTTTAAACGACTTCATAATCTACTCTATCCACATACATACATACATATGTATGTATAAAGTTACAAGGTCAACATAAAAATTGATTTTATATATGTGTAATAACTGCAAATGTAAAATTTCTTGTAGTCAGCAAACATATATATTCCGTTGCTAATTCTGAACATAGTAAAATATGTAATATCAAAGAATATAAATCATATAGAATGCGCATCTCAGCAAAAATTGAAATATTTTCTTAAAAAAATTTTTGGGTTTAAACCACAGCCACCTCGTTGCTCCCACAAGGGGTCTCACCATTGTCGGGCAGGAACCGAAATTCCTGGGGCTCCTAACACCCGTGGTACCAGAATTAAGCCTCCGGTCAGGCCTCGTAGTATAAATACTACTACCAGTATAAGTTCCAAGCGACTCCGGACTGGTGACCATGATGATGGTAAACAACAAACAAGAAACACTCAACAACACAACAATAAACGGAGCAACCCACACGGGAGAACTCAAAGTGACATCGTGCGCCAAGGATACAATACACAAAGCAAGAACACAACCAGTCAAGGACAGACCAGTACAATACACAACACCCAAATCGGCATCTACGAATTAAGCCGCAAACAGCAAAGCAGGAAGCAGCAAACAACACACCCATGGTCGGCAGCTATGAGCTAGAACCGCAAACAGCAGAGTAGGAAGCGGCAAACAGCAAGCAGCAACAATAAGCAGCATAACACACCCACTATCAACACACCACTAGGAAACCGAGCTAGAAAGAGTAGCCAGGAGACCGCTGAGATGGTGATGTGGGTTCAACTTCCGCTAACAGTGCCGTCCTTCTACGCCTAAACACCTCAAGCTGTGTGTCGGTGTGTTCCGCCGACCCCTCTGGGAACGTATCCGGAGGTGTCAAACGTGCCGCCGCATCGTCTCTAACTCTGGGGTCCACCATTTGACCTTTTTGGGCTTAGCATAACTAGCTCGGCTCAAAAATTCATCATTCATCGCTGATGCCGTTCGGACAATCTTGTCATTGGCCCATCGAAAGTATATAGATCACCCGGCTCATTCAACACGCTCACATCTCGCGAGAGCAACCATTCACTAAGCACTCCTCCTCGTATAAGGTTCGGATGTCCAGACCCAAGTCTGGAGATCTTGCTGAACCACATACGAGAGGAGACGTTCGCATCTAGGCCGAGGATAACCGGAATACTACTCACTTCGAGTAGTACCGTATCCATATACCCTAGATAGGGTTCCAATGAAACGCCAGGCCTACAGTAGATGCTAGGAAGAAGCATCTCCCCAAACCACCCTTTTACCCTAACACATACCCCAAACTGGCTAGTAGCTAACTTCGTACAGTCCACGTCACTGTCCCTAACTATAATCGCGGCCTTTCCCACACCGTCAGTAAATACGCGCATCCCCCCCCCCCCGGAATGCCCCTAACATCACCATTCGAAAAGTACGGCTCCTGGATTAGGGCAAAACTAGCTTCCAGCTGACACATAGCTTGCCCGAGCTCGCACGTCACCGCCTTCGAGCGCTGAGAATTAAGCTGCAAAAGGTGCAACTCCACTAGTGTCTGGCGTTCGCTCTTGCAACCATAGTCGAGTACGTGAAACACGCAAACGACAGCACACTATGGTCCGCTGGCAGGCTTCTCAGCTTACAGTTACGGCACCTCACCGGATTAACACAACGGAAGGCCCGATGTCCCATCATCCCGCACGTTCTGCACACATCCTACCCCATCCTGCACTCACGTAACAGGTGGTCAAAACCGAGGCAGCGGTAGCAGTGCGGGATCGCGTCCTGAGGCCGCAACCTAAAGCTGAACCATTTCACATAAACCCTGCCGACATCAAGAAGCATGTTCGCAACACGCTCACTGCACTCTAGCACAACGTTGACCTGTCCGGCAGGGTCAGACCTCCAGGGACTGGTTACCAGACGAACACTCTTCTTAAACGCCTCATAGTTTATGCGCTCCTTCAGGTTCATCTCGAACAGCTCCGACATAAACTCATCAGGAGTGATCACCGCGTGCACTCCAGCAACTACCACCCTTGCACCAAGCTTATCGCTAACCGTCACCTCGAGACCGACCTCCTCAAACTTTTTGTTTGAGGCAATCTCGACCTCTCCGCCACCGAAGGTGTACGGATAACAGCACCACTAGTCCTCTTCAGCGGCCTCATCTCGGGCACTCTGACTCCAAGGGTGGGTCCGACCTGTTCGACGACCTTGCTCACTAGCTCTCTGGAAGTTGCGCCTTTCTTCTTGTCTCGAACAACCACCGACCAAGTTTCCACAGGCTTGGGTGTAGGCCTGGAAACAGCGACACCATGTGCCCTCACAACCGTAGCAGCCGTTGGAGCCTGATAAACAGGCCTAGCAGCGGGAGCTGGCACCGTGGTCACCGACTGAGTAGGCCTGGTAGACTGGAGAATGTCCAGCCTACCCTTCAACCAACCTACCTTCAGTCTCATGACCAACTCCTCATACCTACCAGCCTGGCTCATAAATCTGCCCATCGTCCCCGCACTCAGATCCTCACCGAACAGCACCTCACGAAAACTGTCAGTGACAACCTTGACATCAGCCACTAGACACCCGCATCACAGCCAAGAGAAAAGGCGGTAGCCGAAGCCACAGCCCTTTTACGCTGTCTGCTCTCCCTGCCAACAGATGGCAACGGGGGAAACGCAGAAGAGAATCCACCACCAACCGCAGAGCTATCAGAGATAGCAGCAGCACCAGCACCACCACCACCACCAACAACACCACCACCAGCACCACTACCATCAGCAGCACCAACAGCAGAAACGCGATCAACACCGCCCTAATCTCAGCCTCAGATCCCGAACTGCTCAGTTCGCTCTCCGTATGACGGAGACGAGACTTCGCAGGTGGAGGGGGCCCCATCACCTCGTCAGTGACTGCTCCAGACGCAGCGTCAGAGGCATCACCCTTAGCCATCTTGCGAGGTTTTCCCGCAGGAGGCATAATAAAAAAATTCAAAAATGTACCGACTCACCAGAAGTCAAAATAATCCCAGCCAAAAGGAAGTCAATCAGCACAGCAAAGTCCGTCACCAATTCCAAATAAACACAACCGAAACCGAAATACAACTCGAAATCAAAGTCAATTAAACACGCCGAACCGTCAAAAAAACACATTGTGGCAGCACCAAAAACCCACCGCACGAGTATGGTAACTCCACTCCGTTAGTCCTATCTAACCTCACTTCTCCAAATTGTTACTGACCTTGAAGTCAAAAACTGAGACACCACAGAATTACCCCTGGGAGCCTCAATTTAAAAACAACAATTCTTCACAATCGATCACACACACTAGTAAAGCACTCAGTGTTTATACACGACTATTTGAACAACTTAAAATTTTCCGCTTTGAAAAAACACGTTTTCACTATCCAACAGCCAAACTAGAAGTGATCGGGGACTTATTGTGGGATTTTTAGCTATGAACTTTATTGGTTTGTGTCGCGACTTGCCACTGTTGCCATTATCACCTTTACTAATTTAAGAGTACTGTCGCCTGCATACGTAAGGGTGTTGCCAGTTCGATTTTTTTTGGTATATTGGTTTTTGGTTTTACATTTCAACTTACCGTACATAAATCGAAATTTGTTGCAACTGCAAGAATATTGATAATGAAATGCTATAAAAGGTGGCGAATAGCGGTTGGTGAGTTAGTGATCATTTGGCTGTCAATAAGTAAAGTCGCGTTTATGCGTAAATAAAAAGTGTTGTATAAGCGAATTTGCTGTATTAAGACAAAGTGAATAAAAGACCGTAAAAAACAAAAACAAAGTAGAGTTTTATTTTATTTTGGCGCAATATAAACGAACTCAAACACTTTAAAAAGGTTAAAATTGGTACCAGAAGTGGGATTGCGATATAAAATAAATAATAATAAATAAATAATAATAAAATAAAATAAAAAAGGATACTAAAAAATTAAATTCCAAGAATTAAAATTGGACAGACTCAATCGCGAGTTAACTAAATTGGAGCTCTCAACAGCTGGTAATAAAACCGAAATTCAAAAGCGTTTGCTAGAGGAATTTCTGCGGCTGGTGTTAACATTGATGGTTATGAATTTGGTGAGGAGGAAGAGTCTGAGATTCGTGCCACTACAACAAGCGCTGCCGATATTAATTCATTGTATACTATGAGACATATAGAGCCGAAAACCAGTATTTTCTGGCAAAAATTGACAATAAATTTGAAGAGGCGTCGAGTGCAACAACAGAGAATCTGCAAGAAATATATGAGACGGTAAGCAAAAGGGTTGATGACGTCGACGCAAGAGTGAGAAGTCTATTAGTGATGTTAAACTAGCTGTATGTGCAACACAAACGACATTTACACAAGATAAGTAATTTAGAAGTTGTGGCAAGGAAAGATGATGAAATCAACAAAATCGAGGAGGTGGTAAAGCGGCTCCTAGCTGAGCAGAAGTCAAAATTAAAATGTTTTAATTGTGAAAAAAGCGGCCACTTCCAGAGAAACAATAAAGCGCCACGCAAAAAGCCCAGATCCGTCTCACTACCGAGAAATAACAAGGTCAACTACATCAATCAACAAAAGGATCCCCGTTAAACTAAAACGAGCTAGCACTAAGGGGCAAGAGCTAGCTCCCACAAGTGAGTACCCCACAATCTCCATATCAGTGATGCAGAAAAATAACAGCAACCTTACAGCATGCTTGAGGTGCTCAATAATATCAGACTACTAACAGCTACTGGAGAGTCTGTCACCGTCCACGGAAAAGTCGAGATGAAGGTGACTATAGCTTACATTACTGTAAGCCATATTTTTAGTCGCCGATATTGTAGACGAGGTTATCATTGGCGCTGATTTTATGATAGTCCATGAAATCTATTTGAATATGGGGTAACAGACAATGAGTTGACGTAATGTAGATATACCTCTCGATGTGGGATACCAGCATCAAGTGCACGACAAAAGATTAGTTGCTGTCAAACAACAAAAAATACCACCTCAGACGGAGTCATTGATATGGGGGCGTATAGAGGGAGATTGTGAGGACAACAGCTTTTGGGCAGTAGAACCAACAGAAATTAAGGTGGACTTCTTATCAGCAAAGGCCCTTGTTAAATCTAATAAAAAAAATAGTCCCCGTGACAGTACTCAATTTATCAGACCACGAAAAATTTATTTACGAAAACTCCGAGGTAGGCCAATGTGCGCCAGTAGAAGCGGTAATAAACAGCGTACAATTGCCGGAACCTGCCGATATATCAGCCAAGGACCAACAGGTATTTGACAAAAATATAGAGAAATGGGTAGCAGGTCTAGAGCTTCAGAAAGAAATAAAGCCAAAAAGCTGCTAAAGAGGTACGTATTCGCCACGAAAAATAAAAGTCAAGATAGCTATAGTCAAACATAAAATTAATACTGGCGAAGCGAGGCCAATAAAACAGGCAGCAACAGCTAGAAGTATACCTCTGTCAAAACGTAATGAGGTTAAGGAGCTGGTCAATGAAATGCAGAAGGGCGGTGTCATTAAACCATCATCGAGTCCTTGGAGCTCTCCTGTAGTCTTAGTTAAAAAGAAAGATGGTGGTTCAAGATTTTGCGTAGACTACAGGAAGCTGAATAATGTCACTAAAAAGGACGGCTTCCCGCTACCAAGAATTGACGATACGCTCGACACGTTAGCTGGAACAAAGTGGTTCTCTACATTGGATCTACAAAGCGGGTATTGGAAGGTAAAGATCGCAGACAAGGATAAGGAGAAAAATGCTTTGGGCTCTGCAATGTGCCGGCCACATTCGACCGGCTTATGGAGCGCGTACTAAAAGGACTACATTGGAAAACTTGTCTGGTTTACCTCGACGACGTAATAGTGATGGACAGAACTTTTGACTAACACCTGAGAAACCTGCCAGAAGTTCTGCAACGAATATCAAATGCTGGACTAAAACTAAGCGTGAAGAAATGTGCATTGTTTCAAAAACAGGTAAAATATTTGCGGCATCTAGTTACAGCACATATTACAGACGCTTTGTGCCTAATTTTGCGGTGTGGCAGCAAGCTTACATGAGATCACCAAAAAACCTAAGGCGTATCATTGGGGTGAGTCACAAGAAAAGGTATTTCAGACATTAAAAGACCTATTGTGTGCAACACCGGTTTTGGCATATCCGGCCCCAGGTGAAAAATTTATCCTTGAAAGTGATGACAGTGTATATGGTATTAGTGGTGTACTTTCACTGGTGGTCAAAGGGACGGAGAAAGTCGTAGACATAAAGCATTACCATAAGTACCTCTATGGTCAACATTTTCTGCTTAGGACTGAGATGGCTGCTGCAATTTAAGAACCCTGAAGGACAACTGGCACGTTGGATTGAGCGTCTCCAGGCTTATGATTTTAGCACTTAACACCAAAGTGGCATAAAGCACGGAAAGGCTGATTTTTTTTCGCGTCGGCCTTGTAAAGCTGAGCGGATTGATATCCGGCTAATGCAAAGCTTCTGGCAACGCTGAATACGTGTGAGTTCGCTCTGCACAATTGTGCTGCCGGATAAATAAAGTATAAAATCGTCGAAAATAAGAAAAAAAATCGTCAGAAAAAATTAATAAATAATTGTGCAATATTTAGAGTTGTATTATTTAGCTACATGACAGAATTTATGTTAGGACCTCTGTGTGGAACTATAGAAAATACAGCTTCTGAAAGTACTGAAGCAAGGTGACGCACCATAACGTCGTGTGTTTGGTACGAGATATTATATGTTACTGGGAAGGAAAAGGAGCATGAATAATAGGATTAGGATGGCGATATACAAATCGATAATCCGGCCGACAATGGCGTATGGATTCCCCCTTTGGTACGGAGTGTCCTCATCCCAAATGGAAAGGCTGAGAAGAGCGGAGAGGAGGATTCTGAGATATTGTTTAAATCTGAGGGAATCTGAAAAACTGATGAGTGGGGTGTTTATAATTTCCCATCATGCAGACTGCTGTATGGTAGTAGTGGGATTGAAAGGGTTGATAGGTTTATGACCGAGGTTGCTATTAGTTTTTTTGAGGAGGCTAGTGATAGGCATAATTCTTTGATAAACGAATGTTCTGTTTCAACTCAGGATTTAAGTGGTATAGTTTCTAATGATGGTTTCTTGACAGCTATGTTCCTGTTGAATTTGAGGAATGAAAATATGGTTTATGATGGGGATGGACATGTGATACTCTACCATCGGCGATATAGAACTTTTAATTTTGAGAATACTGTGTATAACATGGCTCAATGAGTGATAGGTTATATTAGTTAATTAATTAATATAGATTTGCTTGAAGAATTTCTTTTATTTTATTGTGCTATTTAGTTTTAAGTGTTGTGTTGTAGTTTTAAGATAGTTTATAAGATAGTATAAGTATTATAATACTCCCGCTTTTTCTTCCTTTTTTTGCAGGAAAATAGAGGATAAGTGAGATAGGGTCATTTGTAATATTAATGGAAATATGTCCTGGTTATGGGTCATTTTTAAAATTAGTTTTAAATGTTACATATTCTGGATAGATACTAAGTATATTAGAAATAAGTATTTTATTAAGTGAACTAAATTTTTTTAATTAATTGATAAGAGGAATGAATAAAGATAATGTCAATGTCAATACATACCTATTTATAGAAATAATAAACACAATAGAGCAAATTACAGTGTGCTATTGTGTCATATTGATTTGCTAAAAATTTTATGAGTCTCAAAAATATTTTGTTTTTTTTTTTAAATTAAAATATATGGATTTTTCATACTATTTTAAATCATTATTTTACTAATTTTTCATATTATAATAACACAGACTGTTCACAACAGTGCTATTTAGTCTAAAATAGTACTTTATAACACTTTGTAAATTAGTTACATATAAAAAGAATGATTATTAGAAATGTGTTTTATTAATTCAGGTAACAAAAACAATTCAGTCTTTCCAACTTAAGTATACTAGGTATTATATAAGGAAAACTTTAATTCTTAAAGGAAAAACAAAAAAAAAGAATTAAATTAAACACATATGTACATATATCCATCTACATATGGTACATATGTAACTAAAAAACATTAGTTTTGATCGTTTATCTGTTGTTGGTGCTCGAGCGATTGAAAATGACCTTTCTGAAGGGGCGCTAGATGGTGGTATAGCGAATACTTCAACTACTTCAGCTCAGCTTATATAATATTGCAAATTTATTTCTCCTATCCTGCCACCATTTCAAAATATTAAAATCATTTGGTAGGAGTGCGTTAGTATTTTTATATTTATTTCATTTTCAATTATGGATTGGTTAAAATTAGCTTTTCTATTGGCTGTACATAATTTTAAAAATAATGTATATGTATATTTTTGATGAGGTTGTTTCAATATTTGAATTAGAAATAGTAATGTCAGTTAAATAAGGAAGCAACAAAGTTTTGCACTTGGTTATTAAATCTTTTTGTACTAAACTAAATTGAGCTGATATATGATGAATTGTGATATCGCTGCCTACTAACGAAATTAAAATGTCGTGTAATATATATTTTTTTTTAATTCTGATATAAAACTCTGTTTATAATTGTTGGTGGTATTACATGTGGCTTTTAAGTTCACAAGTCCGTGGATGAACTAAATAAATTGTTGGAGAGAAACTGCCTCCAAGATTTTTAAGGCATCCATGAAAAGTTTAAGAACTGCTATTAATTGATCTAAAGGATATTCTTTTACAACATTATATTTCTCGGTTAGATTTATATATATATATATATATATATATATATATATATATATATATATATATATATATATTATATTTTTTGAATATCAGGAAAATTAGGTTTTATAGACATTATGGTATAAAAACTGTATTCCATCTTCTGGGTTTGAAACTTTTGAATGATATTGTTAAGTCGCAATTTAAGCCAGATTTTTTAACAAATTTAACCAGTTTGGACGATGTTGTTACGATTTCATCAATCTGTTCCGACGTTTTAATAAATTCTTCTATTATATTTTGAAGAAGAAGACTTATGCAGTTGATATTTTCGGAGTTTTTAAAGCTGCTTTGGTATTACTTCCTTTGTCTGTTACTATAACTGTTGGAAAGTTTAAGGAACAACCGAACTCACTGAGTAAATTCTTCCATTTATGTTTTATATTGGTGCCTATTTAATAAATAAATTATTTGGACTATAATAAAATATATATATATATTTCTGTCAAGGTAAACAAGTGGTTACTCAATTGTATTCGCAATTTCTTTCATAGATTTTACTCCTAGCCACTTGCTTTTACACCCATCACCCATAACAAAATGAGCTGTTATGGCTAGGTAGGATATTTAAGAAAGATTTTCTGTCCATAGATCACATGACAATTTTTTGTATAAATGAGTTTTCTAATTTAAGGTTTTCAAAGTGAATGGAATAACTATTCTCAACGTTTCTTTGTATTATTGTTGGATGTGGCATTAGTATTTCTATGTTAAGACTAGGTCCAAAT
Organism: Wohlfahrtia magnifica; assembly: GCA_023159175.1. Lineage (NCBI taxonomy): Eukaryota > Metazoa > Arthropoda > Insecta > Diptera > Sarcophagidae > Wohlfahrtia > Wohlfahrtia magnifica. Next base: position 661,507 of record JAKWBJ010000032.1, on the reverse strand, counting down.
TTATTAACAAGGGTAGCATTAACTTTGAATATGTTTTTAGTCCATTATCTTTTACTAGAGTGTATGGGCGAACGTCTCCAAGCACACACTCGGTCATAGCATCGGTATAAGCTTTTTTAGCCATGGGTTGGTTCAATAAATTCATTTTCTTTTTACTTTTTAAAGTACAGTTGAACCTCGATTATCCGGGTCTCTATTAACCGGATAAACCTATGAACCAGCTTGCCCTCCGTTTTTTTAAACCTCTATAATCCGTACTTTTGCCTCTACTATCCGTGCTTCGTCTTTATACGTTTATTAACCGTGCTTCTACTCCATTATCCATATACATATCAAACACAGTTTTTTTTTGCTAACGAGTATACAGTAATGTTCTTAAGTAAACAACCACTTTAATTAGTGTCTGTAACAGAAGAGACTTTCTTTATTTCACTTTTATCACACTAAACCTAATTATGTTAAACTTATTTATCTTAAACTTATATTTATATTATTATATTTATATTATTTCTAATCTTTTTTAACTCTCTCTTATAACCTTTGTTAACAATAGGGAGATCGGAGGGTTATTATTCGACCGGTTTTAACCGGTTCTTTTGGTTTTGTCGAATACAGTTTTTTGAAAATCTTCATTTTTCGAATACCAAATAAACCGGTTGATTTAACACGCATAACCGGTTAATTTAAATAGGTATAATTTTTATACACTTGTATATTTTTTTATTGCAAATATGCTCGTTTAACTACTTGTATAAATTTAGTTATTATTTTTTTTTTTTTTTTATATGACAACCTGAAACGTCTTACAGAGAACGTGATAACCAAGGTAGATCAAAGAGATATTGACTCTTGAGCAACAATAACCTTTTCTCATCTTCTGTAAATAAATATTGATTTTATATATGGAGAATGATCAACTAGACTCATTGATAGCCAACAAACCCACAAACGCACAGCAGATATATTAGTTAGTGAAGTTTTCATTTAATACCAAGTAATACAACAAAAACGAAATTAGCTCCTTGAGTAGATGTTCGAAGCCTAAACAACTTTCAGTACTTTGTGTAATTAACTTTGTTTTTTAAGGCCTCCCCACACCGTTTTGGCATAGTTTTTTTGAGATTTGTTATTATTATTGTTAGTACTGATTGTCACTTTAATTTTAAGCTCTCCGTCAGCTTCTGCTTATTTTTAAAACGACGTGGTCCAGCTCTGTGCTTTAAGAATTAAGAACAATTTTATTTAAATAAAAGAACCGCTTAACCGGTTATTTGAATAATTAGTAGCCGAAAACCGGTCTTTTAAAAAGTGCTACTTTTCGAATAATTCAAAAACCGGTTTTTGAAACAGTCGAATAATCGATCTCCCTAGTTAACAATAATGTATTAATTTATAAAGGGTCCGCCAAATAATTTTGTTTTGAAAATGCTATAAAAAAAAACTACTGAATATTTTCTCAAATTTCTTTCTTTGTTTGAAAGTACATTCCTTCCGGTTAATAATGGAAAATAATTTCATTCAAATAGCTGCCTCGGCTGGCCATACAGTAGCCTACAAGATCGGTCCAATTCTTTAGCACATTATCGATTGTGTGCAGCTGTATTTCACCAATGGCTTCACGAATATTGTTCTTTAAAGCGTCAATTGTCTCTGGCTTGTTGGCGTAATACTTATCTTTAACGGCACTCCACAAATAATAGTCCAACGGTGTCAAATCGCAGCTCAGAGGTGGCCAAACGACATCAGTTCTGCGGCTTATAATGCGATCTTCAAAAACAGGGCGCAAAACATCGAGTGTGGCTTGCGGGTTTTCTGTGCCCCAAATGCGACAATTTTGCTTGTTTACATACCCGCCAAGATCAAAATGAGCTTCATCTGAAAAGATGATTTTTTTTTTGGCAAAATCGGCATCTTCTGTAAGTCGATCGCAGGCCCACTTAACAAAGCGTATACACAACCATATTCGTTCAGTGGGAGGATAAAACTAAGTATCTGTCAAATCAGACATGAGCTAAGTGTTACCATTCACGAAATAAGCACTAGTTGAAAAAAAACGTTAGATGGCGGACCCTTTAGAATGTAACTATGTAAGTATAATATGTATGTTAGTTTAGTATGTATGTAAGTAAGTGATATAAATACAATATGTAAAGTAAATACGTCACTCCTACACTGCTTGAATAAGCATTCTCTGCTGATTCAGAATACAAGTAACTTCTCTACCATATATGTACATATTATCTTTAATTATGTTTGCCTTCTAATCTGTAATTTATATATTTTCCTAAATTTATTATCATTAGATACTAATTAATTTCCAGTCTGACTATAAATTGCAATTTTCTATACTTAGGTTTTGACCCACTCCATTATTATTTACAATGTGTGAATTATATTTTTATATTACACTACAGCCTTAAATCAATTTTCATGATTGTCATCTTTATTAATATGTTCATTCTATTCTTTGCCTCAGTGCCTTGAGTGTTGAGGCCCAAGTTCTGTCGTCTAAGTGAAAGGCAGTTACGTATTTCATCAGCTCGTCTATACTTCTCAAATAAATCGTCCCACGTTAAGGATACCAAATATCTAAATATCTTCTGTTTTTCTGGGGTAGGGGCAATGTTTAAACAGTGCTTAATTGGAGACCTATCATATTTAGCAAGTTTATATATTTCGCAACTGTTAATGTATTTTTGAATTTATTTCTGTAATTTTGGGTAAAAATAACTCTTTTTTAATTCTTTATAAACTCCTTTTATTTATGTGATTATTTTTAATGTGCGTGTTTTCTATTAACTGTAGGAGCTCTTCTCTATCGATTATATTTGCTATAAACAAGTTTGCAAAATATTTAATGTATTAGAATTGGAATTGTTTGTATAGTCCAATGTCTGGGCAATATACTACAATAAGTCCTTTTGAATGTATTTTATATCTCATGAAATCCAGGATGTGTCGAATTTTATTTTTAAACATCATTTTTGTGGTAGGATTAGTATTCGAAGTTTGTATAAATATTTGGTATTTTAAAATATTAATAAGCTGTTTTGTTATTTTTATGTAGTCGATAGCATCGCTTTTTGCGCTATGCACTGTATTGGTATCTTCATCAAACAATCTATACGAGATTCATTTCTATTTCACTACTTGATGCTTCATAACATAACCTACTTAGGCCATCAGCCGTTACATTTTCTTTACCCTTTATATAGTTTATATCAAAATCGAACTCATTCAGCTTAATTTTCCATCTTCGAATTTTGGCATTCGGTTCTTTTATGTTCTTTAGCCAAACTAAAGAACGATGATCAGTTTTAATAACGAATTTGAGGCCAAAACAATACGAACGGAAGTACTTTATCGTCCAAACAATAGCTAGTAGTTCTTTTTCTATCGTACTGTAGTTTCTCTCATGTCCATTCAGTGCACGGCTGGCAAAGAAACAGCTTTATTTCCTTGCATGAGTGCTGCTCCTAACGCAAAATTTCTCGCGTCAGTAACAAGTGTAAGCGTTGTATTAAAGTCAGGATGGATAAGTATGGAATCATTCTTAATTCACGTTTTTAATATTTCAAATGCAGCCTTATAATCTTTATCTTCAATGTCAATCTTTGCTCTTTGCTTAAGTCTTAAGTGATATTCTGTTTACTTCCTTGGTTGTGTAGTTATTATCTCATGGGCGAAATTTCTATTATGGATTTTATTGGCAAGTTTGTTTATTCTAAAGTAATAGTTTTTCTACAGTTCCCTGCATCTGCATGTCTTTAAATCATCCATAAACTCATTACTGCTGTACATTCACCAAATTTTTTTGTCAGTATGTCTTTTAGGATAGTCCATGATGTAACAACATGAGATGTCTATGGATCACTTCTCTAGTTTTGCCAACACATTTGTTTTTTATGTAACCAAAAATTGTATTCTTATTACTATTATCTAATTCCGAAATAGATGGAAGGAATATACGCCACCTGATCTATAAAATTTGGTAATTGATTAGGATCATTACCATCAAAACTCTCAATGTTTTTCATACAAGCTAAAATTAGGCTAAGTCTACTTATTGCTAATGTCTCCATAGTGACAAAAAAATATAAATTAATTAACTATAAGAAAAAGTTAAATTAACTGTAAAAGAAAATTGAAAATGATAAACACATATTATAAAAAATACTTGTAGTTCGTTGTTATAGTTGTACAATTATTCCTTTATATCTTGTTGTTATTCGTCATCCTTCATAGAAACTTTAGAATTTAGCTTCACATTGCCAGAGGTCAAAATCACTTCGGAGTTGTTGTTGGTTTTTTCATTTGCTTTTCTCTTTTATTTTTGTACAAAAAAAATTTCTCTGTTGTTGTTGTTCTTTGCCTTCCTTTAGCTTAGAATTAAACTTCGGAACATTTTTTTATCTTCGTCCCCAGCAACGTTCTTAAGTAAACAACCACTTTCTTTAGTATCTGTAACAGAAGAGACTTTATTTCATTTTTATTACACTAAACCTAATTATGTTAAACTTATTTATCTTAAACTTACTCTTAATTTATCTTATTTCTAATTTTGCTTTTAACTCTCTTATAACTCTCTCTTATAACCTATGTTAACAATAATGTATTAATTTATAGAATGTAACTATGTAAGTATAATATGTATGTTAGTTTAGTATGTATGCAAGTGATATAAACACAGTATATAAAGTAAATACGTCACTATATGCAATATACATAATTCTAATTCGGTGATTCAAATTTTTTTGGTACGTGCTCATGTGTTCGTGACTTTGTTTTAGTTTTTCATTGCACAAATAAAATTTGACCTTGTAAGTCGTGATCAAAATTCCAAATATGATCTAAGTAACCACTTGGAAATAGATGCAATCGCAGATGGCATTGCAGAGTGGATGGAACGCGATATTGGTGTAGCATCATTTGCCATTGTATCTGATGATTAAATCATTAGCATGGCCAATCAAACTCAAGAAAGAGTCAATTACTCAAGTTCCGAAGAAGAAGGTAGTAAAGATGACACTCCTACTTTAGCACAAAGCAATAGAAGCGAGTAATGTTCTTTTAAATTTCGTAGAAAATTATAGTTCCCCAGGCATTTGTTAAGTTTAAGTACATCGCATACAAATATTTTGATTAAAGAACAATTAACAACAAACAGACAAACTACTTTAAAAGAACATTTTAAATAATGTTTGTATATTATAGAAACATACAATAACTTAAGATACATACTTATGTTAAATATGGACTAAAATTTCATGTTTTAATAAACATAACATGTCTTTTTGTGCTTTTATATAACCTCTATTATCCGAGTTTTTCGATTATCCGTGCTAAGCCAGGTCCCTTGCGAAAGGCAGAAAAAATTATTATCGGAGACCACAAAGCGGCTCATTTTAAGAGATTTTCGACAGCAAAAAGATGAAAACACAGTTCAATTTCAGAGGCAGCTTGGAGAAAGTGAAAATATTCGTGTTTTTGTTAAAACAGTAAGTAATACATTGTAGACAGTTGGTTTGAGAAGACGTGCCAAAGTGAAAATACCAATGTTCACCAAAAGGCATTAATAAATCCGTTTGGACTTTGCTATTAAATATGATTCGTGAGCGGCAGAGGACTGGGAGAAGGTTTTTTTGGTCGGATGAGACCAAAATTAATCATTTAGGTAGGATGACAGGTAATGGGGTTGTCGAAAGCCAGGAAAACTTTGTAAGCAAATGATGACAGACCAACTTCAAAGCTTAGAGGTGGTTGTGGGTAGTGGAGGGGTTGTATGGCATCTAAACGAGCTGAAACAGAGTCCACAGAATAGACTGCTTAATCCTAAGTAAATATTTTTAGCACTAACTTGCGCAACACTGCAGAAAAATCCGGATTACAGACGGCGGATATCGTTATTCAAAATGATAATGATCCTAAGCATCAGGGTTTGCGACCCGCTGGGTATTATATTTAAAAAAACCGGGTTGGGTTTTCGATCACCCAGTTTTAGCAGCTCATAGTACACAATGCCGCCTTGATTCCACCAAAAGTGCAAAATTGCACTATAAATACTAAAACAATGTGATTGTATAAACAAACAAAAAATATTGTCGACTTGAACGAAATTTGGAAGCAGATATAAAACCAAGAAAGAAAAACCTTAAAAAAACCAAATATAACCCGGTGGGTTGGGTTTTTAGAAAACTTTGCTAAGCATACCGCCAAACTTACAAAAAATGGCTTAATGACCACCGCAGCAAAGTACTTGATTGACTGCACCAGTCATCCGGTCTTAACATTATCGATCATCTCTGGGATACGTATGGAAATTTGGTAGAATTGTAGACACATCTGCGATCAACGTGGAATCGGATTAACCAAAACATCTGCAAAAAATTAGTGGACTGTATACCGCGCCGTATAGAGGCAGTTTTTACTGCCAAAAGAGGCTATACAAAATACTAAGCCTTAAAAAGTTATAAAATTTATTAAATAAAGTAAACTCAAAAAACCGTCTCAAAGATGGATGATATACATTATGCTTATTTTTCGATAACAGTAGATATTACAACAAAGTTATTGAGTTATAGTTGTAAATAATTAGAGCAAAAATTATAATGATTGGGTAATCATATATAATGATTGGTAATCAAATATACTTATGTATATTTGTTAACACTTGCTATACATTGAGACAGTTTTTTGAGTGACCGTATATATGTATGTATAAATAATCTGTTCTTAGAAATACACTTTATAAATAGATATACAACACAAAGCCTCCGAACAACGGGAGAAGGGTTACTCTAGTTACTATATATGTATTTCATGTTTTTGTTTAAAAAAAATTGTTTAATGGTATGATCAATTAAAAATAAATCTTTTTGTTTTATAACATAAAAATGCTTAAGACAACAAATTTTAAGCATTTTCATTAACTCATTTTCAGCTTGTACAACATAGAAGACCCTGATTGGAAAATAAAATTAAAATTTGTTAAAGGAAGAGGGTATGAATAGAATTCTACGTATTCCTTTCTTGATTTATCACTCAAAGCAAAAAGCATTGACTTAGTTACTTTAGAAAGACCTTCAAAAACTTTCAATTTTAAATATGATGTGTAAACTTCATATTGCCTTCATATTGCCCTTAACGTGTACCAGTGATTTTTTCTATAGTTATCAAAATAGTACGAAAATTATACAAAAAATTTATTGTAATAAAAACTTACAAAATTTTTAAATAGTACGGATTTTATATAATTATACAAAGAGTGCCAACACTGGGTCAGCTAACACGCTCGATTGAAAGCCATATTCTTAAACAAGTTCCAAGGCACATTTAAAAAGGTGGCGTTGCTGGTTCGGCTGACTGTTTTTTTATGTAATGCAGTGATGCTTCATAGTATTATTTAGTTTACACCTAATCCTGATTTTGCATGAATTTTTTCACGATATTGTTTGGAACGTAAGTAAAATGTTCAAACAGGCTCAGGTGTATTTTATTATAAATGTCAAACGTTTTTTATTTCACACTTAATCCTGTATTTATGCCATTTTTTGCACGACATCGCTTGGAATTTATCTAGAGTCTAAGAAGAGAAGTAAGTGTATTTTATTTAAAATATAAATTATCTTAATTTTTGACATTCAAATTTCACAAAAAAGCAACAAATAGGGTGAGTGTACCAATAGTCGGCAGTTTAGGAGTTTTGTTTATTTCAAGCTACTGCCCTTGCGCATGTGAATCTGGTATAGAATTGATGACTAGTTATTACAATTAAATAGTTTACTTTGTTTCAGATCATTAAATTAAATTTAAATATTTTTTTTTATTGAAATTGAGAAATTTACTATTTTTGTGAAAAACACGAAATTTGCCAGTAGTCGGTACTAATTTTCCAGTTTTCGGCATACTATATTCCTAATGTCGGCATATGATATATTATATTACGTTTTTACCTTTTTACAAACGTGGTTTTATGAGTTCGTAGATTGTAGTTAAAATAAAATAAATGTTGTTTGGTTTTAGTAAAAAAAAAATCTTTTATTCAACACAGTTTTGTGTCCCACTGCTTGTAATCTTTTTACAAGCAATAACAATTTTTATTTTTAATTACTCTGTCACAATTTTGTAAACAACAACAACAATTTGTTTACAATTTTGTAAACAACAACAATTAGTCGACAGATCTTTCTTCCTAAAGATCTTCCAACCCGATCGTAGCTATAACTTAGATTCGATCACAACCTTTTCAACCAGAGGTTATCCACACTTAACTCTCTTTACTGAGTTAGCTCCAACTAAACTGGTTTTCTATTTCACGATTCACTTCACGAGTTCACTCCTTATAAACTCTCTTCACACAAACTGCACTCGCTGAGTTCACTTTACTTAAACTGCGCTCGCTGAGTTTATGACACATAAATTGATTGTTGTTCGCATCGATGTGCTTTTTATATGGCTGAGTAAACAACACATCGAAAGCTCTCAAACCTTTCGATATTTCAGGTAGATTCCATTTCTCTCTTTTAATTTCTTTTTAGTTCTTTTGTAGCCATGCGTATGTGAACATCTACCTATTTCAGCTTGTTTATTGTCTGTTACTTGTTTTTGTTTGTTGCTTAATTATTGTTGTTGCCGTGTTATTTTTTTTACTTTGTCTCTGTTAATGGTTGTTGTCGTAGATTTGGTTATTTGTAAACAGCACGTATAGTTGTTCTTGCAGCTTTTGTTTATTTATTTTAGCGATGTAATAAACGCTGTGGTGCGCAACCTTATTGTCGTAACAATATATTAGTATAGAAAATATTAAATCGAGATTGATTTCAAACTGCTACTTATTAAAAACAAATGTTTCTTACATTTTTATATGTTCAATAAAATCAAGCAAACACGAAAGATAAATTCATATCAGAAAATCATAAATTTTATTCGTACATAATTCAGATATATATATATATATATATATATATATATATATATATATATATATATATATATATATATATATAGTTTTTAGCTTAACATCTGAATTATCAGATATATATATATATATATATATATATATATATATATATATATATATATATATATATATATATATATATAGTTTTTAGCTTAACATCTGAATTATGTACGAATAAAATTTATGATTTTCTGATATGAATTTATCTTTCGTGCCTGCTTGATTTTATTGAACATATAAAAATGTAAGAAACATTTATATATATATATATATATATATATATATATATATATATATATATATATATATATATATATATATATATATATATATATATATATATATATATATTTGTTAACCCTTTATTACCCGACGGCTTTGGACGAAAACAACGCATTTTTGAACAAAATCATCTTTAGTGATGAGGCCCATTGTCAATTGGGCGGTTATGTAAACAAACAAAATTGTAGCATATGGCGCAAACAGTTCTAGAAAAACCTTTACATCCAAAGAAAGTGACCGTACGGTCGAAAATGAGCAAGGAAACGCCGTCACCGTGAATTCTCTGTGCTACCAAACCATGATAATCAATTTTTTGTGGCCCCAATTGATTAATGTTGACATCAGTGACCTTTGGTTTTAGTAGGACGGCACCACAAACCACATAGCCAGCCAAACAATTCAGTTATTGAATAAGAAATTTCCGGTCACGTAATTTCTCGATTTTACGATGTCAATTGGTCGCCCCGTTCCTGTGATTTAACGCTGCTGAAATATTTTCTTTGCGGCCAGTTGAAAGACCGAGTTTACGTGAACAAACCACAAACAGCTGACACTTTTAAAGATTAAATTCAGCGCTTCATTGACGAGATAAGCCAAGCTTTGTTGCAAAATGTGGTTCAAAATTTTGCGAAACGAGCGGACGTCTGCTGACGTGCTAGAAGTAGACATTTGACCGAAATCATATTCCATTATTAATTCCCATATTTCTATTTTATATTGGTATGAATAAAACTGAATCTGTCAATAAAAAGTTTTTTTAAGCCAATTTACTTCCTAACCTCAAATTTGACCACCCTCTTCTTTCATGTGTAAGGACTGGGGGAATGAAAAATTGTCGAATTTAATTGAAAAATTGATTTTTGTTTTCTTACTTGAATTTTTCGTAGGCTGGGTAGTTTTGGTAGAATTTTAGAAAATGTTTGGTAGGAAAGCAGTTTCTTGCGTGGCAACGCTGTTCCAAGGATATCCCAAAATTAGAGAAACATTTTCTCTTTACTGAGCTTCGATCACATACGAGGGCACAAATTTTTATACCAATGCTTTCTAAAACTATAATATTTTGTGTACAATTTCAGAAAAAGTATCAGCGGATAATCCATTATGCGCAATAAAATATGTAGTTAAACACAATATTCTATTGATAGACATTCAAAAAAAAAAAACATTGATACAATATACAATGTATCGCAAAGCTACATCGATGTTGTATCGATTTCTCACAAAATATGTACATATATCAATGTGTTCTTTGCATTGATTGTAGGTACAAAATGTTTTATTACATTAAAAAATACGGGGTTGTGGTTACGAAAAGTTTAATTAAATTTTTAATATAAAATAATTAATACATATGTACATATCGTTGGCCTGAAAAAAGGCCCTAAGTCGAATTTGTTCGAAATTAAGTTTTTTAGTGAATTCAGTACATTGCACAGAAATACAACTCGACACACCTTCTATGAATTTGAAATTATTAGAGTTAGGGGGCCTTTGTACATATGACTTACGATATGTATTGTATTTTTTGTTTAATAATACAATCATTCGCCAAATAGTCTTTCTGAATGAGTGAATATTTCCAACATCATTTACATTTCCACCGAAATGTATCGTAACGTCAGATCAATTTTTTGATGCATATTCAAATTCCTTGGCTCGATCGTTCTCATTCTTCTACTGACTACAGTAATTAGGTAGCAATATATTCAGTAAAAAAATCCGAACAATGTAGTTTTGGAAGCTGCGTTTTGTAGCCATTCCAAATTTTCAACGGATTTTCTTTTAATTTTCCGACAGAAGTCTTCAAATAAACTGGAAGTTCATAGTCTAGTCCTTAGATATAAAAGATATCTTCAATTTTATTAGACTTTTCAGAATCAGAATCAATACAATAATATTTGCAATAACTAGAGTACTCAGCTGCTGACACAATCGAACGCATCCTAGAAATACATAAGTATGTAAATCTTTTTTAATCGATATATCTTTGGACGAAAATCCACCTCCAGTGTTGCCACAGCTTTTTGCTTTTTCTAACCATATTTCAATAAAAAAGTAATCAAATTGTATAAAAAATAACCAAAACTTCTAATCCTGACTATTTTATGTACAGTTCAATTGAATTGCAATACTTTTACAAATTCAAACCTCAAGGTAATAATCAAAATATGTAGAACGATTTCACAAAAATTAGTACAATAATGCAATAAAATTATTTGAAATATTAAAAAAATCTGGTTGACTTCGCGGAGTGTATATATATGTAGCTTGTACAAGTTACTTGTACTTGTTACTTGTAAATACATATTGAATATATTCTGCGACATACAATGGTAAAATTTGTAATGCCATAACTCAAAATTTATTTGCAAAATATTGCATATGTTGTGCGAAACAAGCTGAAATTAAACGTTTCTAAAAAAAATCATGAAATCCAATTTTAACGTAGTTTGGAAAGGAAGCAGATGCTACTTTTTATCCTAGGACTAAGATAGAGTATCGAGTGAGTTTGTTACTTCTTATTGAAGTAACAAACAAAACGAGTTAAAGAAACTCGCCGATATCTCATTTTTGGCCATCGATTCCATACAGTTCTGACCACTGTGCAATACTGTATACTTACGTCTTTAAGTTCAACATATACGAGTAGATGAAATTTTACGAAAATCTACACGATAGCAAATGAACCGTACGGACTCGTTCCTCTGTAATAAAAAAATTAAGGTATTGTACAATCATATAAAATATTAAAAATAGTGAAGAAATAAAGTGCTAGAAGTTCCACTATATTGTTATAAATCTGTTTATGTTTTTCTCTTATAAAAAAAAAATTATTACTCCAACCATTTTTAACGTAAAAGTAAATTGTTTATTACTTTAAGGAAAACGTAACCAAAATAGAAAAGAGTACACATCGAAAAAAAAATAACCAATTTTGGTTAGAAATAACCAAAAACGGCAACGCTGTCCACCACATATATATTAAAAAAAAAATAAATAAATAAATAAAAAAATATAAAGCTTGAAAAATACTTTAGAAAAAATTGAAAAAAGCTATCATAACAATTGTAGAATAATGAAAACGGAATCTTATGTGCATATATGTTTTAATTGAAGAAGCTTAAAAGTCCAAATATGTTTTAAAGTTTTGATAATGAGTTTAATGGAGGTCTTTAGCAAATTAATTGCAGTTCCGTTCGATTTTAATTTTCATCTACACTGGAGCATATTCCTATAAACGCACACTACTTTTTTTTTTTTAAAAAAAGGTAAAAATTAAACGAGAAAATATTTAGGGGGCTATAAATTTGTGTATTAAATTAGTTAAGACTTCACTTAAAATATTGTTTACAAAAAAAATTCATTTGTACTTTAATTATTTTTTTTACTTAATTTTCGATATTAACAGGCATTTTTAAGGGTATTTTCCTATAAATGTTTGGGCCATTGTAGCATTATTAATAATGTGTGGATGATCCTTTGTTATGGATTGTTTCAAAAATATGGTCTGGCATTGATTCCACTAATTTTTTAAGCAGATCGGAATCAATTTCCTCCCAGACTTGTTTAATTCTTAGTTTCAGCTCTGTCACAGTCTTTATGCCTTCATTCTGGGCATTATTTGCATAAACTTTACGGGCCATGTATCCCCACAAGTTTTCCATTGGGTTTAAGTCCGGACTACAAGCCGGCCAGTCCAACAAAGGAATGCCATGTTCATTGAACCAAGATTTCAATTGCTTAGAAATATGGATTGCAGCATTATCTTGTTGGAAAATGCAATCTTCATCCATTTTTTCGTCCATAAAAGAGAGAAGAGTATCTTCCAACAGTTCATTATAAATCGAACTATTCATTTTTGTCGGAACAAAACAAATTTTCGACTTGCCAACTGCAGAAAACGCTGCCCAAACCATAACACTGCCACCACCGAAATTACGTTTTGACATCCGAACATCTTTAGATCTCAAATCGTGCCAATAGCATGAGTATGAGTCTGGACCGTCTAAATTAAATTTTTTTTTGTCAGAGAAAATTACTTTTTTCCACTCATCTGTCCATTTCATGTATTTTCGTCAGAGAAAATTACTTTTTTCCACTCATCTGTCCATTTCATATATTTTCTTGCGAATTTTAGACGATTTTCTTTATGGTGTTTTTTTTTAGCATTAGTTTACATTTCAGCTTTTTCCATTTTATGTTTTCATCGTTTCGTAAAATGTGTGCAACGTGTTTGGAAGTCACAGGAAGATTTAATTTATTCCTTATTTGTGTGGAATTCAATTTGTTGCGGGTTGCTTCTTGTTTTATTAGATTAAGTTGTCTTCTTGTTAGTTTTGTATTACCCTTTGTTGATTTGCGAACTCCATAATTTTGACCTTTCTTAAAGAAATTTCGCACCACACTTTCCGAACGACCGATTTTACGTCCAATTTCTCTATTAGAGCATCCTTGGTCGTGAAAAAAATTTAATTTGAATCTTTTCTTGATCGGACAAAAAAATTCCCTTAGGCATCTTTAAAAGTGATGAAATTTATTGAATAAAATAGGAAAAGTTACAGTAAATTGAGATATTACTATTAGAAACGTACCTTTGGTTGAAAAAAAAAACTAAAATTGATAATATTTTATTTTTGGTCACTTTTTTAAAAACAAATTTCGAGTGTGCGTTTATACGAATCTTCTACTTAAAATAGCACCAAGAACATTTGATCGCATAATTAAGGTAAACAACAAAAATAAGAAAAAAAATTGTTTACTTTTAAAAAGTACCGTTAAGTTGTCTCTCATTAAAATAGTTAAATTTTGCTTTTGGATGAGAACAACAAAGATATAACAAAAATACAGAAAAAAATTAAGTGGGCTTATAGGAATATGCACCAGTGTACATATTTCCATTCACCTCATATAAAAAAAGAAAACACAAAACATTTTTTTTGATAATTATTTTATTTTTCATTATTTGGTAACAATAAAATAATCGCTTGCTATGATCAAAGTAATAAAACATTTCAAAAATTTATTATTTAATTATAACGAACTAGAGTAACCCTCCCCGCGTTTCTGGGAGCCAAGGCGAATTCAAACCAGGTGACCTTGGCTTGCTACGCAGGCAACAGCTGATAAGTGACTATATGTCAAAACGATTCGCCATTTCTATTTTTTTTACAACAAATATATGTGACACACAGTTGATTTGTTTACTATTTGCTTACTACAGTGTTGCATTATTTTGACACAACGTTAAAGTCTGTTTACAGTGTTGCATTCGTTTTCAAAGTAAGACCACCTTGTTAAATTCGCCTTGCTGGGAGCCTTTGTGTTGTATACGTATAAAATATATTCTTCATAAGAAAAATTTAAAGGAATGATTTAAATTTAATGATTTGTATTTAATACCAAGTCATATAGACCAAGTTCAGAAACTGCCATTCTAACCGTTCTCAAGATATACAAAAATTAATATTTACCTTGTATGGGATTTCGCCCATATGTCGATTAATGATGTAGATTGACCATAAAGTTATTTAGACCTAATTCAGAACCTTCCATTATTATCGTTCAAAAGATATACAAAAATTAGTTTTTCCTTTGTATGGGAGGTGTCACTCTGACTTATCCAATTCCGCCCACTTCTTGACTGATAATTTTCGTTGACCACAAAGTTATTTGGGCTAAATTTAGAAACTCTTACTATTACTGTTTTAAAGATATAGACATACAAAAACTTCAATATAAATTTATAAAAAAAAAATCGGTGAAAGTACACCTTTAACGCATAGATTGATTTGAAAATCGGTTTAGTGGTTCTAGAGTTATAAAACGATAATAATAAGACAACTTGTTTTTATACACAGTCGCTCACATTGAAAATCGGGCAACTCATTACAAAATCTTTAGATGTACGTCAAAGGAACAAAAACACAATTTTTCAATTGTTTTAAATTACATTAAATAAAGCACTAATTAAGCAATAAGAACAAACAAAAAATTAATTTCTACATGTAACATACAATTTTATAAAATGACCCAAAGTGAGAAACTCTAAATTGGAACTCACATTGAAAGTCCTTTTTGATTTTTCCAAGTCTGCAGTTTCCTTGGGACAGATTTCACTCATTTACTTCACACATTAGGACTTATCTGAGTCCATTTTACCTTAAATGTGACTTTTAGTTGTTCTTAATTGGTACACGAACGATTTTGAATTCGACGTCCAAGCTTATCCTAAAAATACTGGGAAGCTTTTTCAATACTTTTTGAAGTTGTACAACAGCCAATTTTTTGCTATCAGTGATATAAGCTTTGAAATTAAAATTTGAAATTATCGTTAATACCCAATATGCGTGCACTTTCCTTTACATTATTCTTCAAAATGTCAAGATAAATAGCTTTATTCATTTTACTTTTCATAAAATGAAGATTTCCAGCTCCTACAGTTGCCAAATAAGCCCATTGAGTCACTTGATAACCGTTTGTAAAGTGTTTTTAGGGCAAAATTGTCCATTACTGTTACGCCATACAAATCTCCGTCCATCCGAGCCTAAAAAGTTTAATTAACTTTAAACTACAAAATTATTAGATTATAGTACTACAACACACATAATATTAGGTGTTATGAATTATATATATTATATTTGTTATAGTACGTTAATTTGAATTTTGTTTGTATAACTGTTGGAAAAAAGCCAGGTTTTTGAATTTATAAGGCAACTCATTTTATTTTGTTAAATTTTACTCGGTACTGATATATTTTTGGTAATCGCTTTAACATTTGAATTTAACAACCAATTCTAGAGCAAACGCCGAGAAGAATAGAATTGAGTCTTTTATTTTATATTATATTATTTTATTTTATTTTATACAAGCTTAATGTACATATACTGTAATTTTAGATAATAAAACCGAACTCCAGCGTATCGGACTTTTTTTCAAATAAAGCTGCGTTTTATTATTATTATTCATAAGCCTGTTACTGCCGTAACAAAATGAATTTTAAGTTGCTGCCGCAAAATTAGGTTTTCCGCTGAAATTAAGTTAAATTTGTTTGAGGTAACTGTAATTGATAATTTTGCCCTAAAAACACTAATTTAAAAACACTCATTTCTTATACACATTTTATCCATCACTGATACCATATGCTTGGCATCGCTTTAAAATCGTTCTTTTTAAAGACAGGTTGAAGAAATTTAATTGGTGTCCACCGACTTAACATGTGGCAAACTTATGTTCAGTTTATTTCTTAACAATAAACTATATTTTGTTTGGGAGTTTTAATAAATATTTTGGGCTAAATATATCACATCTGCGGAATACTCTTTATGCCGAGAACTCAGCAGGAGCTTACGAGCAAAGTGAAACTTTTCACCTTGCTCTTTACTACAATCTCCGAGGTTTTCAGGAAATCGAGCCAAATGAGAATATAAATAAGGTAGTTTAATCCTCATTTTGCACCCTAGATGTTTTAAGTCAAACAACATGTCGTTAACTAAATGTAAAAAGTTTTCTGATTTATAATTTCCAACAAAATGTCAGCTTTTAACTTTTTCTTGCTCAGACCAGGAAACTTTTTCGACAGGTCAGCAAAACATTAGCCATCTTTGTTAAAGGCTTTAACAAATAGCTTCATAATACCAAGTTTTATATGAAGTGGTGGCAATATAATTCGATTATGATTAACTAAAGGTGGATTTACTACATTTTGCTTACCAACATGAGCGTCCACACTTTTTGACTCCAATGGTTGACAAACATATGAAACACGGGTATTTCGTATAACCTACCTGTTAATCTAAGAGGAAATTTACCATATTCAAATCTACACAAATTCACCAGCTATGTTCATCATACTTGAGTTTTTCTAATATTAAAGACATGTCATATTGTTTTTCCATAGAAGTTAAATATCCTACAGGTGTAGAACAGTACTTATTTCCATTGTGTAACTTCTTTTATTGCTATCAATAAAAAGACGCCAATCATTTGATTTGTATTTTTGTAAACCCATCTTTTGCATAAGACTTTCAACATTATTACAGTAAACTAAATTCTTTTCACGAGTACAATAAAATGTAATTTTTTTCTGATGTAAGGAGATACATGTTTCTCGTTCAGACGAGATGCCAATAGTTCCGGCTGTTCTTTCGATAGATTTAAATCCCTTACTAAGTCATATAACACACACACACACATACACACACTTTGATTGGATGGTTGAGGATTTTTCTCTGGAAAATCAGTCAGATTCATGATTTTTATCTTCAATTTCCATCTCCTCCGGTTCAATACATATTGATAATAATATCGGTGGTCGGATATAACCACTAATCCCGACTTTCAGGGTTTATAGTCTTAGTGTTTACCACATAAAAATAACAATCATCATGATGATTACGAGGTTTCTGCCAAATCATGGGTGTGTTCAACTTAAGCGCAAATCGTTTTCCACCTGACCATTGTCGCAAAGAGATAACACAATTCTGGCACACAGTATTAGGCACCCACGGCTTCCGTAAATTGCTAATATTTACACCAAAGTAGTAAAAATATGCAGGTTTAACGAACTCCATACTTCGCAAAAATTGTCTGGTTCGCTTAAATAGTGTTTTCTCTCTGTAGCTATTTTAATTTTCTGTTTTTTTCTTCTTCACGTACCAGTTGAAAGTGACATATTATGCACCGAGGGTAGTTTAAAACATCTCAAAAACTAGAGCTGTTATAAATATGAAATAATTTGAAATAAGCACATCAAATATATAGTAATCTTCTTGGAAAATTTTATACAGTAGATATTTGTTGGACAGTGTATAATCAATGATTATATCAACTTTTCAGAGAAAGCAAATCGAAAGAGAGTGCGTTTGATTGAAAAGTCATTATTGTGCATATGTTCTTTCTTTTCGCGATTCTAACTTTTTAAATTTATTTGTATTGCTATTTGTAATTTGTTTTACTATTTGTAACTTAATAAATTATGGAGCCTCATATATCAATTGGTTCTTCTTCTGCCAATGATATTACATTATCAGGTCACACGGAATCAAATTTGCTGCATGTGTCAGATTCGAATTGTAGTGCTTTTGTTTCAATGTTTGACGCCTGATCACTTACACGAATTTTTGACTGATCAGCATACCGCAAGAAAGCTGACAATTCCAGAAGTCCTGACGGATGTTGTTGATTTGGAATCGTATCGACTGCTGCCGGAGATTCATCTTACCGGCCTGAGACATCGGCCATGGACTTTTATGAAGATTTTATGTTCAGGAAACCAAATTTAGAAAGGGCAATTGTTCTTAAGCGTGGTTTGTATATGAAAAGTTTTGATACCCCTATTTCTACTATAATTTGGTGTGTCAGACTGAACGTCATGATTCCTCCGTATTCCAAAAGAATATTACGGTAGTCCACAATTCCAAAGCAGTAATAATTCTTTTTGGATAAAAACATTAATGAGTGTAACCCTGTTTCCTGGTAATCACAAAATTGTTGGCATGTTTTCCCTATTAAGCCAAACAACTTGGCTTGTATTGAACTATTGAATGGAACCTATACGTAAGTAATTGAAATCAACTATTTTGGAAGATGTGGGCGGGTATCTTTTTCCTCTAGTCCAGTTACGTCCAATAAAAAAAAATTCGAGCGATTATTTGCCGCTTCCAGTCAACAAATTATATTTTAAGCCATTATTTCCTGTTCCTGAGAAGTAGTGTATATGTTGTACTACACCCCTAAAACCACCCTACCGTGGTTTTCGAATAAGGGAAAAAATAGTTCTACGAAATACGCATAACCACACCTCTTCCCTGAAGTTCTGTTTCAGAAAAAATTGCATATTAAGGCCCGATTAGTCTAGCAGTAACGTAGACGGGATATAAAAATAACGTGATCAAAACGTCAAGTGTAATTAGTTGGTGAAGTAACAATGTGTCAGCTGTTTTCAACTGTGTGTGTGTGTAAACAACAAAAAAATTAAGTTCTAAATTAATTCATGCTCTTCCACCAACAATATTAATTTTATTTAAATTTATTATTATTTAATAATTATAATTTAAATATACACTTTAAAATTTTTCTTTATTTATTTCAAGCGCGCATTCTTCGTTTACGAATTTATGTTGATGTTGTGTGTGAAGTAAAAACGTACAAAATTTCTGTTGAAAACAGAAGCACCACATCTACGTTACGTTCGTTACAGATCAAATAACCATTTGTATGTATTATCCATTTAGTTATCGTATCAGCTGACACGTCATATCTTCGCTACTTCTAGACTAATTGGATAAGATAAGTTATATAAGAAAATTATCCTAAAGTTTTAATAATTTCTCTTAAATGAAATTTTTGGTTCTTACCAGTGTTGCCACAACTTATTTTTATATATTTTATAACCAAATTTCAATAAAAAAGTATCCAAAAAATAACCAAAATTTTAGTAAAAAAATATGTAGATAAATCATTACGATAATGGTATATGTATGTAACATTACATAATGATAATGTTATGTATATCGATTTTATAGAAATATAATTTAACAGCCTGGCACACGATATCGATCGTTTCGAATGGCAAACAGCTGATTTACGGCACACTAATACATTATAGTCGAAATAAAATGAATACGAACGATAAAGTTAGCTTTTCAACACAAAATTGCGGCTCACTATATCGTTTTTCTTATGTTTGTACGAACAGATATGTCAAAATCACTCACTTGTTTTTTATTTCCGTTAGAATTATGAAATGCACACTGGAGCGCTCTGGAATGCTTATTCTTGTATCTAGATTTGTTGTTTTTGTTCATTTGTTTATTAATTTATTTACAGTATGTCAATATTCGTACACCTTTTCAAAAACCATTTTTTAATAAAAATAAATAATTATAAATAATATTTTATACGATTTCGAAAACAAGAGGCGTTATTTTCTTAGAACAAATAAAAGAGGACGTTTTAATTATATACTTTCTTAAATAATAACGAAAATCAAGTCAATGAATTTTTAAAGTTGTACGAATAGGGATTTATGATACTGTTTGTTTACTGTTTTTACCGTCAAGTTTCAGTAATACCATTTTTCATATTAAAATTTTCACATTTAAGCGCTTTTTATTGTATATTGGCGATTTATTTGTGCAATTAAACTATGACAATACAGTTATTTTTTGGATTACGTTTGAAACGTAAAGCCAAGCGAACGATAAATAGTAAGATAGTGGAACGCTGTTACGAAAGAAAGTGAGTGACTACCTTTCGGTTGGTAAATTTTCTTACGACACTTCGGGCCAGGCTGTAAATATAGACTGGTCAAACACAACTTGGTATAATTATTGACAGTTTGTGTCGAATTTTTTAACTTATTTGTGCAAAATTTTAGCAAATATCTCTCACAATTTATAAATCAAAAAATGTTTCACCGATTTCAACGTGCAAAAGATAATTTGTGTGATTCAAAAGTTATTATTTCGATACAAATAGATAGACCTACAAATCAGCCGTCCGACTAACATTTACATAAATTTATATAATGTAGATGATCAGATTATAGCAAGAGAAATTTTTACTTCAAAAGGTTTTAAGTCAAAATGACAACAATGTAAAATACGCATGATTAAATTAAAAAAAAATTCTATATCTTTTCTTTAGAAGATAATCTTAATAAAAAAATGATAAATGTTTTAAAGAAAATACTTTGACAAAAAATTATACCTTTCTTTTGTACTATTTTTTTTTTTTTTTCTATACGATATATATGAAATTAAAAATAAGAAATCCCATCTCTTGTAAGATTGAAGCAAATATATATGTAGATATGTACATATATATATATATATATATATATATATATATATATATATATATATATATATATATATATATATATATATATATATATATAGGGCAAACGTTACATTACGCCTACGACATTCGGCCATTGAAAACAACAGATATAAATATAAACTGAGCGTCAAAATAAAGTGTACACATTATTTTTCTACAATTTAGTTTTAATTTTAGTCTTAAAAAATAAATTTAAATGTTTTACGTTTCGTTAAAATTGTACTCAAGGCTTTACAATAATAATAATGAAAAAATGTTTGGAACAACTACAGTTACTAGACAACCGGGTGCTGGCCGTCCGAAAATTTTATATAATATCTAATTATAGCCCAGTTTGCGAAATGTGAAAAATTCAATAACAAATTGATGTTTTAATATCAGAAGAAGCTTTATCAGCATCAGATGCTAGCGTAAGAGTCAGTAGAATAAGTTACAACCACTACAAGAAGTTCATATTCTATCGAGTGTTTTTTTTTACAATTAAACAAGTTTTAAAATAATAGAAGATGTGATGTATTTTTAAGATCAATGAAACGGGTTTTTATGACAAAATTTTAATACGATTTCTGCCATCTGAAATTATTCTTTTATCAAAAAATTCTTTCAATATCAATTCAGTGCTTCAGCTAATTCGCCGAATTGGTCTATAATGAAATGTCAAACCAAACTGAACAAAAAGTAACTATCAGCTGTTAAGTCGGTTGTCAAATAAAACAGTGTTGACAACTCCAAGTTATGAATGTCTAAAAAAAGCACCTGATGGATTTCCTATAAAGTGTCTTTTATACAGGCAATACATCAAAAGTGACTTCTTTATTAGTTAAAAATAAATAAATTGATATTTCTTTCTGGAATTATGTCCGACTTAGCAATGAACCCAAGTCTGATGTGTTTGGGAAAAAGAAACACATAAAAACATGAAGAACCAATACGTAGAACTTTCAGAACAAAATTGTATATCCACTATTAAGACCAGTGGGGTTTTTGGTAAAGGTGTGGGAATATATGCCAGTAAGTTTAGTTGCAAATTTAGTTTTAATAGAAAAAAGCATTAATTAAAAAAAACAATTAGGTAACCAATGTAAAATAATGGTTCCACTTTCGCACTTTTAAGAAACAGTAACATCATTCCTAATACACGAATTTACACAGAATATGCTAAAATCCGTTATAATAGTAGGATGGCAGAAAATCTTATCTGAATCTACAAAAAACCTATATATTCCTCAAAAAAGCTGTCATTTAAGCAATTTAATGAAAAAAAAATGAAATGTTTAAATTTATAGTATTTTAAGACTGAAATTAAAACGAATTTATAGAAAATGATCGTGTAAACTTTATTTTGACACTTACAGTATATCATAACACATTTAACCAGGGCACACTAAAGAAGGTACTTGCGAATCTACATATGTATATTTCTTGCTCATGCATGTTTTTAGTTTCCAGCTGTCAAAGTTTGTTTACTTTTCTTCATTGTTTACATTTTTACATCCGTTATTTTTAAAATTCAAATCAGGGTTGCAAGATTTAAAATTACAAAAATCAGAATCAGTACATTTAAAAACAATAATACGTATCTAATTAAAAACTATATTAAATATGTAACAACAAACGAAACTTATTCTATTTAGAACAGTTTAAATATTTTTTTGAAATAATAAATTATTTGTATTTTTGAATAATTATTTTTTAATTTTTTAATTATTTTTGTAGCGATTTTACTCAAAAAAAATATATATATATATAAACAATATGCATGCATATGTACGTACTTCTACAAACAAGATAAATATGTTTCTAGCTTTTTGTCCTTTGTGTATAATTTTACACTTATTTTTCTCTTTCTATTTAATTCAAAAACATTTAACTTAAAAATAAATCAGTCTGAATCTGTAAAAAAAATTTCGTATAAAATTTTCTACATCAAAACTTTTTAAAATTTTTAAACTTCCAGTTTTTTCGAACAGATTCGGTAAAATTTCTGACAAATACAGCCGCTGTGGTATGGTAGGTAAGACACCCGCTAACCAATCAGAACGACTTCGGTTCAATACGAGGCCAGACCAAGAACAAGTTTTTTCAACAGCAATATATATGTAATTAAAGATTTCCATTACATTCCCAAGATATTTTCAATTAAAAATTGATTATTGATGTGCATATTCTTATTGATGAGTATATACATATGTATATATATATGCTAAACATACATACCATTAAATAATCATTAAATGAAATATTAAAACCTAATTTGAATGTACTCAGCTTTTGGAATTTAATAACCTTCACTTTAAAACACTCTTCTGTAAAAGATCGTGATGATATTTTATATCCATGTAAAATTCAGTATTACCTTTATTTGATACATCGATTCAAAAAATTTTAAATAAAATCTGTACTTACCGATGAAACAAAACGTCTGGCAACCCTATACTTTATCAGCTGTCGTTGACACATTCGAACTTTTTAAAAAAAATATATAAAAACGAATTGACTGTTGTTTTTGTTATTGTTTAAATTGTACCTTATATATTGTGTAAATGTATTCATTACCCAGCAGACCATTTCACAAGCAAATTGTAATTGAATTGTAGAACAAGCTTATCAAAACAGGTTTCCTACAACTTTTTGTAAGCTCACTTATTATAATCTTATTTAAATACAAAATGTGAACAGTTTTCAAATACTGTTTTAAGAATGCTTCACATGACAACACCTTTTACAATAATACGCTTAGTTTAGATAAAAATTTAATAAATATAGTTGCATACGACTTATTCCCGCTATTGTTTTGTAAATGTTTAAAAAAAAAAAAATTTTTTTTGACAATGGTAAAATAATATATTATTACATAATTGTATTTTTTTTTAGAAATTTGGTTCTATTCGTATTTATTTGTTTCCGTAGTTTCAACATGTTCCCCAAAGAATAATGGCATTTTTCCAGGCATTTTTTTGCTATTGCCAAAGAGTTCTCAATTGGAACTGGACTTTATGCTGTCCATTCTTTACATATATACATATGTACATATATTTAGATATATTACAAAGCTTACAGACATATTACTAATTTAAGCTTATTATAAGCATGATTAGAAAACTATTTTTCAGTAAACTTATTCTACACTTAGACTTCTAATCTTTCTGTATATTAATACAAGCGATATTATCACAAGAGTTTAGTTTTCGTTATTAAACAATTTTTAATAAGGCTTTTACAATTGAATTCACAGCACTTTTCTAAGCTTAAGGCTTATATTAGTAAGCTTGTTACAAGTAATTTCTAAATCGTTTTGGTTTGTTGGGTACTTTCCAAAGCACTAGAAAAAATTTGCTTTTAGTCATCATTGATACAGCGACAAATTAACGTGTAGAGCGGCTGTTTGTGGATTTTTTATTTTCTACTAAATATACTGATTATAATTATTAACAATGTGCGACGAATATTTTATGATAATTGATGCATTTGGTAATCCTCAATGCCCTATTTGTTACAAAAGACTTAAGGAAAATTATTTAAATGTCTTTCAATTCATAATGATATTATCAAATTAAATTATAATAAAAGAAAAAAGCTGTTTGATTCAAACAAACAAATTTTTGTTCAAAAATTAAAAGAATGACCAACCATTCTTTTAATTTGGAAAGGAATAAACCAAGAATGACAAATATTAATGTAAAACATGATATATCAAGCTTAATAAGCTTAGATATAATAAAATATGGCAGGTCTTTTACTGATGGAAAATATCTGAAACAGATTTTAGAAAGTTTTTGAAATGCTCAACTACAACTTAAGTTTAATAAGATCCCTTCTCTTGCGTTTTATCTTAGTCAGACGTACCATGAAAATGTGAGTTTTTGTTGAGTCTATGATCAGGCAAACTCTTAAAAATTCTATTTTTTTCTTTTTGTCTAGACGAAACTATGGATTTGTGTCAATTGGTTATTTGCATTCATTGTGTTGATGCAAATTCAAATGTTTTTAAATCAATACTTTCAGTTAAAACCTTTTATGCAAACATGGCAGGGAAAGTGCTATTTGATGTTGTTAGCGAGAAATTTTTATCAATTGTAGACTCTAAAAAACGGAC
This sequence comes from Wohlfahrtia magnifica, assembly GCA_023159175.1. NCBI lineage: Eukaryota > Metazoa > Arthropoda > Insecta > Diptera > Sarcophagidae > Wohlfahrtia > Wohlfahrtia magnifica. The sequence goes on along the minus strand of JAKWBJ010000032.1, from coordinate 636,329 downwards.
GAGGCAAATGACATTATGGGTAAAAATGAGTGACTAGTTGGACAATTGAAAAGACATGGCTTTGAAATTCAAAACTTTCATGGCATTATCCCTCAAGCTGCTTCTGGCATCCTGAGGTATCTGAGGTCTCTCCCATAAAAACTGCTGAAAAAAATCATTAACAAGATACGTGGTGGACACCACTCACTTACCCACAGGAAGCTTAAACAATTTTTAAAAAATAATAGAGCCTCCCACAGTGAGCTAAAAATGTTTACGGAAGTCCGCTGGTTAAGCCGCGGCTATTGTCTTAATAGGCTTTTTGATTTAAAAGAAGAAGTTGAAGACGTTCTGGAACTTGAAAACATGAAGGAGTATAATTTTTTTAAAGATAATTAGTTTATTTTAGATCTTGCATTCTGAGCGGATAGAACATCATTTCTAAATTAATTTAATTTTGAACTCCAAGGAAAGGAAGGAAATATATATGTACGCATGAATTGTATGAAACCATTTTTAATTTTAAAACAAAATTATATTTGCTACTAACCCAAATCCAGTCAAATGATTTCTAAAATTTCCCTAAAACTTTAAAAATATATGGCGATAAAAATAACTTTCAAAAATATGAATATCTAGATATAGACACTTTTTCATAATTTTGAGAATAGATTTAAGGAAATTCAATACATAAAACCACTACACGATCTCTTCGAGAATCCGTTTCCATGTGATGTCAGTAACTACAAGTATCAAATACAAGTGGAACTGGTAATACTTCGAAGTGAAGTGCAAGTACCAAGCAGAACAGAAACGATTGAGTTTTGGAAAAATTTAAGTCCCGATATAAGTCCTGCACTAAAAACAATTTAATTACAAGTTTTATCGTTTTTCCCAACAACCTACCTGTGTGAAAAGATTTTTTCAGATTTAAGGTTTATTTGCTCTAAACAACGTAATACATTAATCGTACGCATATATACATAATTATTCCAAAGAAACGATTTTATTTAACTTGAAAATACTATACATATTTAATTGCAAAAATCTTAAACTTTTTTGTTTTTTATAGAATGTATTTTTTTAATTTTATTATTAGTACCACAGCAATGTAATACATACAATGAAGTCATCAATATTACTGAAGAAATAAAAATTTAACACCATTTATTTAACATTTTTAAAACAGTGTAGCTTTTATATATTTTATTCTAAGTGCATTTCAAATTTTACACAAAACATTTACATTTTTATATTTTCAGTTTAAATAACTTTTTGGAGACTCTAATACTACTTTTAGTGCATTTTTTATTTTCTCACCAACACAAAAACATTTTTACTTTTGCACAGTGTTACTAGAATGAAGATTTTATCTTCTTTTTGAAGATTTTTTAACCAAAATAAAACCTGAAGATCTTTTTCCACAAAATGATATTTTTTTAAGAATTATTTTCATCACGCAACTTTTTGAAATTTATTAAATGTATTTATTAGCTCACATGCACATGGCTTTTATTCTTTTCAGCTTTATAAAATAATAACGTATTTCAGAGAACTGCCATTCAAAATTTAAAAAGCGGCACTTTGTATTTATTGCAATAAAGGTACCTTAGAAAACAACCTTAATTTCGCATTTTTTGTCTACCGAGTTCATCCGCTAATGTCGAAAGGGTATTTTCAAAACTTAATCTTAACAAAATAAAATACAGGAACATTTTGGACAACACGACATTGAAGTGAATTTTATATACCCAAGATTATTTGTCAAGTGCTCATGCTTTAGTTTAAAAATAGACTTTATATATTTTAAAAAACCTAAAACCAACCATTCCTTTAATAAGTGATATAATTTTTAATTCTTTTATAAAATAAATCATGTAATAATTTTAAAGTGTTTATCCAAAACCAGAATAATATATGTACATTTGGTCTCAATATTGTACAAATATCATTAATTCACTTATTATTATTATTAATTTAATTACTAAAAGGTTGTTTTTAATAAGTCAAGAATTTTAATAATTTTAATATTTTGGTTTAAAACCAACAAAGTATACATATGCTTGTATATTTGATCCATGGTGAAAGTAGATAAAGTGATATTGTTTGTAAAACAACTAATTTTTGTGCAAAAACAAGAGGCAAGATTTTTTGTATGTTGTATTGCAAATGTTAAAAAAAAATTCAATATAAGAAAAACGTAAACAAATGTTGTATACAGTTAATACTTGTATATTAGAAATATTTTATTTTGTTGAAAATTTTAATTTTCAAATATTTCATTTTCTGGACGTTTTCAACTATAAACATTAAATATTTAGACATATTTATAAATACATATATTACTTTTTAATGCGTTTTGAAGTATGTTTTTTCCAATAAGATATACCATAGTTTAACGATATCCTTGTCTTGTTCTATTTAGTAAGTTCTTGCAGCATATGAACACAAACAAAATCAGGCGGACAAACAATTTCACCTCATATAATTTCACCATGATTTGATCTCTATATTGTACAAATATTAGTTTAATTTTTAAAAAATTGTTTGAATTAAACTTTTTTGTTTTAATATTATTGTTTTTGTTAATTTTTATGTACTTATCAGCGTTGTCAACTTTTAAATTTAAAAAGGACTAACGTCGAGAAAAAACACATAATTTAAAAAAGCACTAACATTTAATTAATTAATTTATTTTTTTAATTTAATAAAAGTTTGATAAATTCAAGCTTTTTTACATTTTCTGTTCTTTTTAATAATATTCCAACATAAGAGTAACTAAATCGATGTACATATAAGTAAATGTTTAATTTGTCCTATTGAAGTTAGGTATGCATGTACTTGATACAAAAATGGGTGTTGTTATCTATTGCTACTTTTTGACTGATAATTTGTATTGGTAATGAAGTCACTTAAACCACTATTATCGTTCTCAAGACATGCAAATTTACCTATTTTAAAGTTTGAAGAATGCGTACACCACTGTTGCCAATTTAGAGATTTTCAAACTATATCTAGAGTTTTTCAAGTGCCAATTGCAGGAAAAAAAGCTTTTTAGCGGTTAGCGGGAAATCTAGCGATTTTTAAGCATTTGCATCAAGATTTTTTAACGTGTATTTTCTCTGTGCATATGGGCAGCATTAATTTAAGAGTTGCTTTTTAAGTATTCAGTTAAAAAAAAAAACGAGTAACACAACCAAATCTATATTTATGCATGTTTATAAGGCATGTACATATTTATATATTTTATTCGAGAATCGAATAACGGTAAAATAAAAAATATATTTTCTTTCAAAAAGTAAAACATTCAAACAGTGATTAAAAAACAAAACAAGAAACAGTGATTAAAATATAAAAAATTATTTGAAAAAAGGTTAATATTTTATATGTACGAATACAAGTAACGTATTTAAGATTTACATTCTCTAATACGAAAAAAAACAACCTGTTTATTTGGTGGTTGGTTTTAATCTGATTTTATTTTTCATAAAATTCTTAAAGCTAGACACAATTAAAGTAAACAAAATTACAACGTAAGCAAAATTTAAACTATAAAAATTATTAAGAAGTCAAATTACAAAAAGTATTTTATTACGTCTATGAAACAAAAGCAAAAATCAGCAACTAAATCTATGGGAATAAATCTATGGAAATAAGTTTCTTATGCTACTTGGGAATAAATCTATGGAAATAAGTTTCATTATTAATGAAATTAATATAATCACACTAACTGTTAAAATTACATAAGTAATATTGTTTCTCCTTTTCATTTTATGTAGGGTTAATTTTAATTCACTAAAAGTAGTGTTAGGTAATTCTTTCAATGTCTTATTGACGATATCATTAACATATGGAACATACAAAAAATTATTAATGCGTATTTTACAGTTTGAAAAAAAGATCAGATTGTGATTTTTATTCTTAGTTCTAAATCATTACAAGTTTGTTTCAAAATCGTTTCATTAATATTTTTTGTGATAATAAAGCTGGGTTCAATAAAATTTATTTCTTTTTCATGTTTAATTATGAATTCACATTCACTTTCATTTTTATTTAACAAATTCCTGATACACTTATTTTCTAAAAATTTTATCTTTGAACCTTTTATTTCATAAAGCAAATTATCAATATTTGTAAGTTTCTTATTCATGTCAAAATTTAACTCAAAATGATTGTCACGTGAAGGAAGGGGAACTACTTTTAAAATGGGATAAGATTTCATTGTATTAGGAATTTGAACTATGAAATACAACACGTCCTCCCCTTGCCATAAGGAAGTTTTAATATATTCTAATTGATTTGTATTTAATTCAGAAATTTTATCTGGGTCTATTAATTTCGGATTTAGAATACCTTGTTTACTTAAAGTCAGTCCCAATTGAATGTCTTTTAAATGTTCGTAATAACTTTTGATGTTATCCAAAAATCCATCCGATACCACCTTCCTAACTATCTGATTCTGTAATACATTAGTAGCATTTTTCAAATTTTTAATAAATTGAGTTTCGTTGTTTATGTGATATAAAATGTTGTTAATGTCGTCTTGTGTTAGCGTGCTATCTTCTATTGTCTTCAATCGGCCCTGAATTTCATGTCTGTCCTCGTCATCAAGAGTTCCAAACAAAAACTTAATTCCACTACCTAAAGCGTTTGTGTCTAATGTTGAACAATTTCCTTTCAACGTCAGTTATTTTAAGGTATCTCCTAATCATAGTTGTCTGCAAAAATTCATTTTCATTAAATTCTGTTTCTAATAATTCATATGCTAATTGAATTTCTGTTTTATTAATCTTTATTATGCGTTCATTATACTTATTAGGTATGTCTATTGTTCCAGTGTTACGTAACCCCTGTCACTGCTTATATCCTTAATTTGTATCGTCTGAGTAGGTACTGCCGTCACTAGTAAGATATATATCAGGATCGTTAGTATCATCTTTGTTTTGATTTCTGGAAGAGATATTATTATGAGAGTATTTTTTCCTTTTAAAACATGTTTCATAGTTTCTTATATTTCTATTTTTTAGTTTAACTATATAATGGTCATCATTTTCCTTACGCAAGACTTGTGCATGCTTGAATGGATTTGCTTTTTTATCTAATCGCTTTCTTGAATTTTCTGCATCCAAGAACCCTGTATCTATTTCATAATCTTTCCTATTATTATTAGCATTATTTATCCTATTTTCCTTTACAGTTTGAGCATCTTTTGTAAGAGGTTGATTATTAAAGAAAATATTGTAAGGAGTTTCCCCAGTGGTTGAGTGTGTTATGATATGATTATAAGTGAAAACTGTTTGCTCAATTGCTACTTGCTTTAATTCCTGATCATTGCTAGTGCTAATAATTCTTAATTTCTTATTTAAAGTTTTATGCAGTCTTTCAATATTTGCTATTCCTGTTTTCCCAGTTGCAATTTCGAGTCCCATGTTTAAAGTCTTATACCATGAACAATTGTCCCACTTCCATATATCAATAATATATTTATCTCGAATATAGTATGTAGGAGGAGTGACTTTAAAAGGCATTCTTGGAACTCTGTGGTCGAATTTGCATTGATTACATAAGTCGCAATTATTTATTATATTTGATATCTCCGAAACATAATTGGGATAGTAGTATTCTCTCTTAAATTCTGCTTGTATTTGTTCTATTCCTTGATGCAACCCTTTCAAATGTATAGTCAAAATTATTTCTTTGAACCTATCATAAGATGTTATATCCTGCAATAATTTTGTAGCCCTTAAAATACGATTTTTCTTCGTTTGCCTTACAAGATTCGCATATACAGACTGAAATAGTACAAAACCATTATGATTTTCGAAATATACTGTTGCTTAATACCCGCAAGTTTTTCCAAAATAATTTTCTTTGCCAAGTCTTGTGTCATCTCAACATAGTCTATAATAGTTCTAGTATTTCTAAATATAATTTTTAGTGTTTGTTCTTCCACAGGAGCTCGTCTAAATAAAAACTGTCTACGAAAAACATTTAACGGTCTCTCTGTTATGAATATAAAGTTAGAATTGTCTTCATCTGCTGAGTGTATGGTTGCCATGTTAGAAGCTATATCATTCATATGACATTCGAAATTATTTATTCGCGATAGGGCATCGACCACTCTATTTTCTTTCCCCGGAATGTATTTCACATCAAAGTAATATTCATTTAACTTTATTTTCCACCTCTGTAACTTGGAGTTGGGTTCTTTTAAATTATGCAACCACTGCAGGGGTTTGTGGTCACTGTTAATGGTAAATTTCCTACCATATAGGTGGTGCAGAAAGTGTTCGGTTGCCCAAACAATCGCTAGAAGTTCTTTCTCTGTAGCAGAGTAGTTTATCTCATGTTCGTTGAGAGTTCTACTCGCAAAAACAGATGTGGTGATTCCCTTGACTAAGTACTGCTACATTAGAAGCTACAGTGGTAAGAGTGAACATTTTGGTAAAATCTAGACTTTTCAATATAGAGTCACTTGTTATTAGTAGTTTTATTGTTTCGAATGCCTTAACATATTCGCTGTTATGACAATCAACTTTGTGTCCTTTTTTCAAACAAGTGGTTAGGGGTTTGCATATTTTTGCAAAATCTTTTATAAATTTCCGGTAAAATCCCGCAAGCCCCAGAAATTATTTGATTTGTTTTTCATTTTTTGGGATTGGCAAATTTTTAAGAGCTTCGATCTTTTTTGGATTCCGTTTTATGCCATTCGATGTGTCCTAAAAATTCTGCCTCCGATCTCATGAATTCGCATTTATGTATCTGTAGTTTTAAATTCTTCCTTTAACCGCATAAATACCTCATCCAATGAAACTACATGTTCTTGCAATGAGGTACCAAAGGCAATGATGTCATCCAAATAAACAAGACAATGAGTACCAACTAAATCGCCTAATACCGAATTTATTAGACGCTGGAAAGTAGCAGGTGCATTTTTTAATCCCATAGGAATTCTAAGAAACTTGTAATGGCCGTCTTACGCTGAAAAAGCTGTTTTTGCACGGTTTGCTTCATCAATTTCCACCTGATGAAACCCTTCTGCAAAGTCAAGCGTAGTAAAATAAAGGCAACGCCCCAATTTATCCAATATTTCATCCATATCTGGAATTGGAAATGGATCATCAATTGTTATGTCATTTAGTTTTCTATAACCTATAACAATTCTCCACTTAGCTTCTCCAGAGGCGTCCATTTTCTTTGGAACAACCCATAAAGGAGCAGAATAGGGGGATTGGCTATGTTTTATTATATTTTGCTCAAGCATATCTTTTATTTGCCTATTAACTTCTGCCTTATGCACTTGTGGGTAACGATACGACTTGACATATATTGGGTTTTCATGTTTCGTTACAATTTTTTGTTTAATCCCATTGGTAAACGTTTATTTATAATTATCGAAATGAAAAAGCGATTTATATTTGTTTAAAAGGTTTTCTGATTCGGCCTTTTCTTCATTATTTAAATGGTCGGTCCTAAATTTATTGTCAGTTTGTTCCTCTTCCAATTTATTTATGGCAAAATTCTTTACTAAGTCATTATAAAAATCCAATTCTTCATTAATGAATTCATAAATAACTTTGTTAAGTTCTGCAGTTTGCTTTCCCAGGCTAATTACTGCGTTTAACTGTCCTAGATTGTCATATCCCACCAACCAGTCGTAATTATTCGGAAAATCATAAACATATAATTCCAATTGTTTTATACATCTCTGATCAAATATATCTTGTTTTGTACCTAATATTATATTTCCTGTCACAGTAGTTACCGTTATTGGCTCTACTTCCCTAATTTTATTTCTTAATACTCCAGGCCTGACCAGGCTTACGGAGGAACCTGTATCTATCAAAAATGTATAAGATATATTATCTATTACTAATTTTATTTTTGGTAATGCCCCGAGGCCCGAGGCAAAGGAGGACCATAGCGTCTAATTCTCGATTGGGTTGAGTCATATTCTTCTTGTCCGCTTAAATTTCGATAGGCATAGTTATATTGAGGGTAGTTTGGATTAGAACAATTAAAATTATTTTGTGGGTGATTACCTGATTGAATGCTTTGCATGTAAGGGTTAGTATAATTTCCTGAATAGTTTGGTGAATAGTTGTTGCTTAGATAATTGTCTGAAAACTGTCCTGTTTGAAAATGCCTTACTTGTGGTTTATTGTTTGATTGATAACCATAGTTTTTGTTTCTAACGTATGTTCTTTGTGGTGTGGTGGAGTTTAGTTCACTGTTTTCTGCTAAAATTTTGATTGCAGTTTTTAGATCTGTAGCTAAGTTTGCATTAATTAATGTCGTTAAATGATTTGGTAACTCTTGCTTTAATTGAGATAAGCACACTCGATTCAATTCGGTATTTAAAAAGTTCCTAGTAGAAGTATCATCTGTTTTTAATCTAATTTCATCTTTAATCTTACAAACCTCACTGTTCAACTTATCGCAAAATTCTTTAAAATTTTTATTAAATTTAATATTACTTATTTCTAATATAAGCCTTGTAACAGGCGTTCGCTCACCAAATTCTTCTGTTAGTAGCTGTTTTAAAGTGATCCAATCCGTTGGTTGTTCTCTTCTTAATACGTCTAAAGTGGGTCCCCTTAGAGTAGTTTTTATGCAATTGAAGTAGAATCTCCTTTCCTCAGGATTTGTGGCTTCTGATGGTATCATTGCGGAAACACTGTCTACAAATAGTGCCAAATAGCTCTTGTTCCCATCAAACGGTTGCAACAGTTTAACATTTAGTAGAAAAACATCTCTCCTTTCCTTTATTGCTTCCATGTTGGTTGATATATTAATATTTTCCAATCTTTCTGCCAAATTTTCAACTTCGTTCATAAATTCAATATTATATTGTTCACTTTTAAAATTTTAATTATTTTATTAAATTTATTTCAAGTTCGTAAGTTTCATAAGTTCGATGTTATATAGTCTTTGGTTTAAATTAAGTGTTCATTTACTTATAAATTTTCAAAATTATTTTATTTAATTTAATTATGTTTTTCACGCGTTATTCCTTCAAAAATTTCACGGTTTGTTTTAAAAAATTTTATTATATATTTTTTTTATTTTATTACTAAACTTAAATAAAACTTAACACAACGGTTCTTTTAGCCGACTGCGCCAGTAACGTATTTGAGATTTACATTCTCTAATACGAAAAAAAAACAACCTGTTTATTTGGTGGTTGGTTTTAACTGATTTTATTTTTCATAAAATTCTTAAAGCTAGACACAATTAAAGTACACAAAATTACAACGTAAGCAAAATTTAAACTATAAAAATTATTAAGAAGTCAAATTACAAAAAGTATTTTATTACGTCTGGGAAACAAATAAAAGCAAAAATCAGCAACTAAATCTATGGGAATAAATCTTTGGAAATAAGTTTCTTATGCTACTTGGGAATAAATCTATGGAAATTAGTTTCTTATGCTACTTACATATTTAAATAGAAAAAATTAAATTTGTGATTTTATAAAATTTACAATAAAAGGCTATGACGCCTAAATATAATCAAAAGTTCCGGCTGGAATGGTTGGATCATACCAAACTGGATCATACCAAAAGACGCGACCAAAAGTTATTGCAAGTACTTCAAGTGTACTTTAAATGGCAAACTGTGTGATTTGATTAACCACGGGGAAACCCAGAAACACAAATCTGCTGCTTCTCTAAGAGAATCATGTTTGTGTAAGCTGAATTTTGTACCAGAAGCTGCAGATAAAGTGAAAAAGCAAGAAATTGCACTGGCACTGTTTACTTGTCAGCATAGTTTAACAAATTTTATGCATGCAACTTAAATTTTGATGATGGAAAAAAATACGTTTGCATAGGAGCAAATGTACCAGCATTGTTAAAAACGTTTTGCATCAACATTTTACAAAAGAATTAGGAATTGACATTGGAAAATCAAAATTTAGCATTCTTGTTGATGAAACAAGGGATGTAGGAGTTAAAAAACTTTTGGGTGAGTTAAGTAGCTTTTTAAAAAACTATTTAATTAATATATTTTTTTTGTTTTTCTATATTTCTAGGAATCGTAATTATATATTTTAGTGTTTTTAAATAAAAAATTTTATCTACTTTTTTAACGTTGGCTGAAGTAGGGGATGTAAGTTCTAAAGGTATTGCCAAAGTAGTTATTGCAGAATTGAATAAATTTAAGCTTGACATAAAAAATATGTTGGGCATTGGAATGGACAATGTCAATGTAATGATTGGCAAAAAAGTGTCTACACTTAACTAACGAAAACTAAACCAAATCTACTGTTAATTAAATGTGCGTGTAATTCTATTCAATTAGCTATCACCCATTCTTGAAAAAATTGTATGCCTGTCCACCTAGAATTTTTAATTAACAAGACTTTTAACTGGTTTGCACGTCGTTATATGCGGCGACAATGCTATGAAAATTGCAAATATTTGTGACACACGATGGCTATCGACTTCAAGAGTAGTAGCCCAATGGAGCTCTAAACACATTTTGGAATTGCCAAAAACTATGAAAAATGTTTTATGGCATCTAAATTATACGATTTATATAAAAATGACTTGAACTTTTTATACCTTTTATTTTTAAAGGCAATTTTAACAAAAAATACAAATTTTGAACAAAACTTTTCAGATCCAAAACACAGACACTACAAACATTTTAAACGATATGGAAAATGTTATATTTTTCCTAAAACAGTTTGCAAAAAGTCCAACAATTGAAGTTGATATTTTTACAACAGAATTCGAGAACTATGTTTGCTACAACAATTATTTTCATTTGAAACTCGTTTGAAAGAGCTTGGAAATGATGTTGACAACGAAACTGAAACAAGTCTAAGAAAAGATTGTGTAAATTTTGTAGTGCACTTGATATTGTAGTTGAAAAAGAGGTATTGAAATTTGAGTAAATTATTTAAAATATTGTTAATACGTTTTTCTCATTAACGATTCCAGTTAATTTCAAAATGTTAAAATGTTCTAATCTTCTTTCTGCTGATAATGTTCTAAGACAAAACAAGGAAAACATAATTCCACTTTTAATCACGTTTTCAAAATCCAACAATTTAATTGATGCTATCAATTTTCAATTTCATAACAGATGTTATGTAAAATGGAAAGAAAAAACGTCAACACTATTATTTTGTTCAGAAGTTTTTAATTACAGAGATTCAAGCGTAACAACCCATTAAAGAATTAGTAAAATTTGCGTTAGGAGTTTTATCCCTGCCTTGGCCTAATGCGGATGTAGAAAGAGTTTTTAGCCAATTAAACGTATTTAAAACCAAACGACGAATCAGGCTTTTAACTAACACTGTAAATGCTGTTCTACATGTCAGGTAAGTTCTAAACAGATTGATAATAATTGTTATGATTGAAACAAAGGCATTTAATTAGCATTTGTTACTATAAATTCCAGGTATCGGCATAAGCTGTGTAATAGATGCTGCTTTGAATACGAGATTCCATGTCTCTTAAAAGAAGTGGGGACAATTTCTTCATATAGTCAAAATACTGAAGACTGGCTCTGCGTTTTTCAAATTATTTAGAATACTTAAATTCTTCTTCTGATCTTTGCTTAAAAGTTTGAAGCTATAAATATGTATGTATGAATGTACATACTTTTCAATTATATTATATGTACAACAATACGTACAAATTCAATGTATTATAAAGTAACATTTTTAATATAGAATAAACGTTAATTTTATTTGTCAATAGACAAGCTTGCGTCTGTTTTTTTTTTTCATTGTGCCTTTTTTCATACTTTTCCCCTCTAAATAAAAAATTAGCCGTTTCTGGCTGTTTTTTGGTATAATTTCGCGGGTAATTTTGTAAAAAGTTGGCAACAGTGGCGTACACCTGCATATTGCTACATAAAGAAAAAGCAGATCAGGCAGCTGATTTCGTTCATTAATTAATATTGATTTTATACATTTCGAAAAGGCTTTTTAACACCGAGAAGTCCTAGGAAAATTTTCGACATTGTTGATTGCTGTACACAATTAATGTACAATCAGTATTACGTTGGCATTAGACAAAGCTGTGCCAACTTACAACTCAGCGTTGCCTTTGAATGTGTGTTACAAAGACGCCAAGAGTCAAAATCACCTAAGCTTAAACCAAGGCTGTTAAACCTTGAGAACTCCAAAGACATTTGCCTGTCAACGATTTTTAGGGCAAGCTGAATTTTGTACTTATAGAAGCATATAGAACGATTTTGCAAACTTTTAAATTAAAAACTAAAATTTGGAAATAGTTTGTCTTTTTGCTTACGTACGTGTACTAAGAAGCTTAAGCATTAAATCCCCACATATCTTATCGAACAATCGAAAAACCGAATACAAAAACAGCATTTTTTGGTTAAATGTGCAATTTATTTATAATAACCAAAAGGGCGATTCTTTTGTAATTTGAAATATTTATTTTTTATTCATTTTAGTATAAAAATATGTATTTAGAATAGTAATAACACAACAAAATCAAAAAAATTAAATTTAAGAACATAAGGCAACTCTAAGTACTCAGGTTTGCACGTTTTTGATATGAATAATAAATTATTCATATTCATAATAAATTATTCATATCGAAATATGAAAAGTTTCTTGTTAAAAACAGGAAAAACAATTTTGATTTTAGACCTATGGTTTCTTGGGTAAACCGTCTTAGAATTTGTCGTAGATTAAAATTTTTATAACCGATTGATGAATTTTTTCAATACATACAAATTGACCCACTCTAATGTAGATAGATTTTGTTTTTAAGAAAAACTCCTCTCTAAAAATATTATTGGAAAAGTAAACAATTTCTTGTAAATGTAAGACATGATATCGATTGCTAAGAGTACCCGCCTATATATGAGCGTTGTCGTCGACACTGTTACCAACACTATTGGATATTGCTTCATCTTGAAAAACAGAGCAGACATTTTTGTTTAAATTTCTCATTATGTAGTTAATTTGTTGATTTGTATTTGTTCTATTGTGTATGGTGTAATAGTATCACCATTTGAATGTAAGTGAATAAAACTGCCAAACTTGCCGTTATTGGTAATTTCAAAGATATCATCATCTCCCGCTGTTGTATTTCTTGTAGGTTACTTGTCTCTGTTATAGCTTTTATTGGAAGAGAAGGCAAAATTGAGGCTAAAGGTTGTGAAGTCCACTGCTTGATGATTCCTTTAGCCCTCTCTTGGTGCATTTAAAACTTCGTATTATGTTCATTAGGGTAAATTTGACCCCATATTAACTTGATCACAACATGCGTTTTTCTTACATTTTGGTATGGAGATAGTGCTTTTTAGTTTATTTTAATTTATTTTCAACATTATTATGAATAATTTAAATTATAGAAATTACATTTATAATGCAATTCAATGCAAGGATTTTGAGTTATTCATTAGGCTACAAAACAATAAATTAATCCGAGGCATCATCTACCAAAAATTCTTCATTTTCTTTCTCGTCTGAATCCATATCGTTCAAACAGTTTCAGCATATTGTTATCAAATGAAATGAACATCCTCTACGCTGTATAGGTGTTTCTTGTCAGCAGCTCAAGAACAAATATAAAATCGTTTTTGCTTTCCGACGCATTAATTTGTTGATGTCACTTACACATCGCATATAATTTTATATTCTACATATTTCTTTGTTTTTTTATCGTTTACATACATATGTATATACTTAGTTGGGGACTTACGTATGCTAACAAAATTTAAACTGCCACTGTTGAATAATCGTGAAGTTTTCTTTCAGCAGCCCGCTTTGTTTTATTATAATCTGATATAATATTATGTTTTTTTTTTTGAATAGGAGTGAACAGCTTCATTGTTATGTAAAGCAGATACCAACAGTACATTGTGGAACTTTGGAACATAGCCTTCTAACGCTAGATAGTTGTCAAAACATAGTTTTGAAGAATTTGCTTTCTCTATTTAATTATTTTTTTGGTAAATCTTGAAGAAATTAAATAGAGAGAAACAAATTCTTCAAAAAAATTCTTGTAATTTCTTGAGAAGACAACCTATGAATAAAATTCGTAATCAACAGACCGTGGTGCATCTCGTTGTTTGCCTGTATAAATTTGTGCTTTTAATGGATACGGGTCAAGAGCATCATAAATCGAAAGGATCTTAATCCCATAATTTCCTAGTTTTGATGAAATATGTTGCTTGAATGAACAACGGCCTCGAGTTAATACTAAGTTTTCATCTATAGTAAAGTAAGAAGATGGTTTTTAAAATTCTTTTATATTTGCTAAAAACCATATATCGCGACTTACAGCTAACATATCTTTTTTTAAATGATGTGCCCTAGTTTGAGAATTGTCAATTCTCTGACGAAGTAACATGGTGCCTTATATTTACCCTAGAATACTAATGTTATTTTTATAAGGGTATTACTAACGCTACGTAAATTCTACGTAGTATGCTATATTCAAGTAAAACGCTTTTTTTGATGCTGTTTTAATGTAAAATTTGTTATGTTTATTTTATATTAATTAATAGCAACAACTAAAAATATATATTTTCGATTTACAAAAATGGTCTAATTACACTGATCTACAGTAAAAAATAAATAAATAAATAAAACTATATAGAATATAATGATTTTGATGCTGAATTCAAATCTGTTTTCAGATCAGATCTGAATAACATTCTTTTGTATTTTCGACAGTTTCGGAGTTCTTTATAACTTCGCACAAAATTTTTCTTTTTCAAAAAGACATTAAAAATTTTTCAGAATGAAAACTTTACATTTTAAGCATTTAAATTAAAATGTTAGGACGTTGAGAATAAAATAATAAACTAAGTTATAAATCATGAAAATCTGTAATTAAATGCATGTACCTAACTTTGACCAAAATTGGCGAAAAAATTGATTGTTGCAAAAGTAGTGAAATTTTTTTTCTTTTATTTCCAAAAAGTTATAAAAAATTCTTAGAGAATAAATTTTACACTTTAAACAGTTAAATGAAATCCAGATATGTTGAAAATAACCTGTAAAGGCAGGCAAATATGGCGATTTATTATTTTGTAATGATGCTGCGTAATAGTCCCGCAGCTGGGTATCCCTGAAAAGTCTGATGAATGACAACTCTTTATTATTAGTACCTTTATTTGCTAACGGAAAATTGTTCTATATGCATCCATTTTCGCCTAAAACTATGTCGTTTTCCATTTCTATTGTAGTTATATTTATCAACTTGTTCTTTTTTTTTTTGTTCTTTTGAAGTACTTGCTGCTAAGCCACAGTCTTTTGCCAATTTTTTTCCACTTCATTTTTATCGATTGAAGTCGGGCACCAATTCCCATCAACGAAGCCGTCAGCGCTATCGAAGTCCTTTTTTCTCTGTTTTAACACTTATATTACTGCAGTTCATGAGGGTTTTAATATTAAGACCGGCCACTGATATTTGCTCTCTTCATTTTTAATCTCGTGTAATATTGCATTGTTCGCTCTCTTCATAAGCACGTTCACAAAAGAAAAGAAAACAAAAGAGATTAAAAAAACCTCTTTTGTCATCACTATTATGCTTACACACATACATACATTATAATGTGTGTTTCCTTTTTTTCTTCATATTTATTTTAAATAAATTCAAAAATTTAAATGATTGTATAAATAAATGTAGGCAAAAGCATATTTTTTGTTGTGCAAACGAAAATATTGTAACGTTTTAAACTTTTTAAAACGTTTGAGTTCGCTTAAATCGCGTTAAAATAAAATTAGCACCACTTTTGTTGTTGTTACAGTTATATTTTTATTCCACTACACAATAACTTTTATACGGCTTACAACAACTTATTCGCTTATACAACACTTTTATATCCGCTTAAACACGTCTTTACTTACGACAGCAAAACGATAAATAACAGACGTGTAGTACTTTAATTACTTTACTTTATTTATTTATACAAATATTCTGTTCTTACATGGTTTATCTTAAACTAATTAATTATGTGAATACTTATTCTATGCGTACATGATACTTATAGACTTATCAACTAAAATTTAAAATACTGCAGAATAGCTACAATCCATCACTAAAACAAACCAACCCTTATTTTATATTCCGCAGAAAATTGATAAAACGGAAACACTCTAACTAACTTAAAACACTACTTACAACTAATTAACATCAGCAGCGCACAGACATCCACCTCACTATGCAGTGTTAGACACCAGGCTGTTCAAATCCAGGGTATTCACCCTCCTGTGATAGAATAGCTGGCACTCGTTACCATAGAGCAGAACCCGTTCCGTAACGTTAGGAGATCCACAAGCGGAGGTATCTGCGCACCCTCAGGCTCTCTATATCACTCTTCCTCTCGAAGCAGCAGGTCACCATCGCATTTTCCAGGGTGGACGGTCGCTCTTAAAACGCCACCCCCTTACATAAACCCTCCCTCCGACGCAGTAGCTGAAAGTAGGAGTGGTATTACTGCTCATACTATTCAAAACAGAATCCACATGTAGATAGTACGCGAAGCTTTCGTGGAAAATCACCCCTAGATATGTAATCCTGTCGGAGAGTCTTACAACCTCTCCGCCCATCCTCAGCCGTCCACGCCGTCTCTTAAATATCACGCAATCCGTCTCTTCCATATTTAGGCAGAGACCCCATTTGCAGAAGTACCCTTGCAGTCTGCCCAGATATCCATTAAGTCTCTCATTCACCCCCGCTTCCCTGGGACTAGATGCCGCAGGAGTAAGTCCCCGTCAGGTGGCCGAGGTATATCCGACATGAATATGTTGAAGAGGATGGGACCCAGTAGAGACCCCTGTGGCGCTCCAGCAACAACACTTCTTTTATCACCCACACTCACTCTGAGGGAGCGACGCCTCAAGAATTCCGCAACGATTCTGCAGAGATTGCTGAAATCAAACGACATCATTTTATGAACTATTCCCTCCTTTGCGAAGTCCGGCTCACGGCAATCGTCGGACATCTCCTATTCAGTCCCCTTGCTACATAGTCCGCAAGTGCCATCATTGCATGGGAGCAGAGTGGCCCCTCTTAGATTCAAATTGGCAATTCAGCAATATCTGGATATCGTCCGTGAACGCTCTCATACGCTTCAAAATAAACCATTCTATAAGTTTACCTAAGTTAGAGAGGAGAGATATGGCTCTGTAGTTACCAGCCCCCCCGGTGTCAGGCCCCGATTTGTTTATAGGCACAATAATCGCACACTTCAACGCTTTCGGGAAGTAACCAATGTTGAAGCAGTGGTTAAGCGCCAACGCCAAGTATCTCTATGAAGTGGCGTCCGTCTTTCTCAAGATCAGGTCCGGTATGCTATCTGGCCCGCTGAACCTCTTGTTCGGCCTACTGGACAATGTTATGCCAACATTAGAGGGAGTCAAAAAAGAAAAACCTCCTCCAGCGAAATCCTCAATCCGAACACCATCCGCCTTAATATCCGGGTCAAGTTCAATGATAGGGGCCTGATTGCTCAGCCGCCATACGTCCTTCAAGACCATCCCTACAATAGTGGAGGACTGGAGATTCTCCGCAGCTCTCTACACATCGCAAAAACGTTCAGCCAAAAGATTTGCCTTGCCACCGTCATCCGTAATGAGTACATCATCATCCCTTATTATGTCAGCAACCGCCAACCTTCGCCGCACATCTGCATCACCCTTCACCTTCCGAAAAGTCTTGTTGTACAATTGTACGAAAAATACATTTTTTAAAATTATTTTTTTTTAAGAGCACACAAAAACAATAAAATTGTACATAAAAATTCATTTTTATAATAATAAGTTTAACTTTTGTACTTTAAAGTTCATTTATACTCTAAAAGTTTTTCTTAAAAAAAACTTCATAAAGGTATAAGTATATGTTTAAACGTAAAATAAGGTACAAAAAAGTCTTTCGATATACATACAGTCGCTCATTACAAAAACTTAAGAAACACTTTAAATGAACAGAAGTAAACTTTTTCAAATTTTTTGAATTACATTTATGGAATCACTAATTGAACAATAAAACCACACAAAAAACAAATTTCTACCTGTAACATGAAATTGTATAAATAAACCAAAGTGAAAACTCCAAGTTTGAGCTCACTTTGAAAGTGGGGCAGAATCTTATATCTAATTTTAAAATGAAAATTAATGTTTTATTGCATATCCTTTTTGATTTTCATGTGAGCAGCTGTACATATTTATAAGAGCAAATTGTTTTTAATAACAAATTATTTGATATTTTGAATCCAAAGCGGCAAGAATTTGATGACATTTACAAATCATTTGTCTTAATAAGACAGGAAACTGTAGGCACTAAAGCCTAGGGAAATTCCACTAAAAAAATAAACAGAGAAAGTTCGTAAATTGTACTATATGAGTAATTTGTGTACTATTGTACGTTTGAGTCTGAAACTGTACCAAAAAAATTTACAATTGTACCAACTTTTTCAACCCTGCTTAAGGCATATAAAGAGGCTGCTTTACCTACACATCTGTTTGTTCGTATTCTACTGACAAGAATACAACGCGAATATAATGGCCGACAGATAAGCGATCTGCCCTAAGAAGAGGCAGCGAGTGGCGACTGCGGAGGAGCTACTCCATACGTTGGCACTAAAAGAGAAGAAGTGAATTCCCTGAGACATGAAAACGATCGTCTAAGGAAGGCCATGGAACAGCATGATGGCAAGATTTGATGATAAATTTAGCGCTATGTTTGAGCAGGATTATTGGACGGATTATTTATGGAATATTAAGGTGGACAACAAGACTTTTCGGAAGGTGAAGGGTGATGCAGATGTGCGGCGAAGGTTGGCGGTTGCTGACATAATAAGGGATGATGATGTACTCATTACGGATGACGGTGGCAAGGCAAATCTTTTGGCTGAACGTTTTTGCGATGTGTAGAGAGCTGCGGAGAAGCTCCAGTCCTCCACTATTGTAGGGATAGTCTTGAAGGACGTATGGCGGCTGAGCAATCAGGCCCCTATCATTGAACTTGGCCCGGATATTAAGGCGGATGGTGTTCGGATTGAGGATTTCGCTGGAGGAGGTTTTTCTTTCTTGATTCCCTCTAACGGACCTGATCTTGAGAAAGACGGACGCCACTTCATAGAGATACTTGGCGTTGGCGCTTAACCACTGCTTCAACATTGGTTACTTCCCGAAAGCATTGAAGTGTGCGATTATTGTGCCTATAAACAAATCGGGGCCTGACACCGGGGGGGCTGGTAACTACAGAGCCATTTCTCTCCTCTCTAACTTAGGTAAACTTATAGAATGGTTTATTTTGAAGCGTATAAGAGCGTTCACGGACGATATCCAGATATTGCTGAATTGCCAATTTGAATCTAAGAGGGGCCACTCTGCTCCCATGCAATGATGGCGCTTGCGGACTATGTAGCAAGGGGACTGAATAGGAGATGTCCGACGATTGCCGTGAGCCGGACTTCGCAAAGGAGGGAATAGTTCATAAAATGATGTCGTTTGATTTCAGCAATCTCTGCAGAATCGTTGCGGAATTCTTGAGGCGTCGCTCCCTCAGAGTGAGTGTGGGTGATAAAAGAAGTGTTGTTGCTGGAGTGACACAGGGGTCACTACTGGGACCCATCCTCTTCAACATATATAATATTCTGTTCTTAATATTTGTATAAATAAATAAAGTAAAGTAATTAAAGTACTACACGTCTGTTATTTATCGTTTTGCTGTCGTAAGTAAAGACGTGTTTAAGCGGATATAAAAGTGTTGTATAAGCGAATAAGTTGTTGTAAGCCGTATAAAAGTTATTGTGTAGTGGAATAAAAATATAACTGTAACAACAACAAAAGTGGTGCTAATTTTATTTTAACGCGATTTAAGCGAACTCAAACGTTTTAAAAAGTTTAAAACGTTACAATATTTTCGTTTGCACAACAAAAAATATGCTTTTGCCTACATTTATTTATACAATCATTCAAATTTTTGAATTTATTTAAAATAAATATGAAGAAAAAAAGGAAACACACATTATAATGTATGTATGTGTGTAAGCATAATAGTGATGACAAAAGAGGTTTTTTTAATCTCTTTTGTTTTCTTTTCTTTTGTGAACGTGCTTATGAAGAGAGCGAACAATGCAATATTACACGAGATTAAAAATGAAGAGAGCAAATATCAGTGGCCGGTCTTAATATTAAAACCCTCATGAACTGCAGTAATATAAGTGTTAAAACAGAGAAAAAAGGACTTCGATAGCGCTGACGGCTTCGTTGATGGGAATTGGTGCCCGACTTCAATCGATAAAAATGAAGTGGAAAAAAATTGGCAAAAGACTGTGGCTTAGCAGCAAGTACTTCAAAAGAACAAAAAAAAAAAAAACAAGTTGATAAATATAACTGCAATAGAAATGGAAAACGACATAGTTTTAGGCGAAAATGGATGCATATAGAACAATTTTCCGTTAGCAAATAAAGGTACTAATAATAAAGAGTTGTCATTCATCAGACTTTTCAGGGATACCCAGCTGCGGGACTATTACGCAGCATCATTACAAAATAATAAATCGCCATATTTGCCTGCCTTTACAGGTTATTTTCAACATATCTGGATTTCATTTAACTGTTTAAAGTGTAAAATTTATTCTCTAAGAATTTTTTATAACTTTTTGGAAATAAAAGAAAAAAAATTTCACTACTTTTGCAACAATCAATTTTTTCGCCAATTTTGGTCAAAGTTAGGTACATGCATTTAATTACAGATTTTCATGATTTATAACTTAGTTTATTATTTTATTCTCAACGTCCTAACATTTTAATTTAAATGCTTAAAATGTAAAGTTTTCATTCTGAAAAATTTTTAATGTCTTTTTGAAAAAGAAAAATTTTGTGCGAAGTTATAAAGAACTCCGAAACTGTCGAAAATACAAAAGAATGTTATTCAGGTGATTTATAGGAAATTTTATTCCTAAACATTTGTTTGTACTTGGATTAAAGTCGGTCAAGTGGTCTCCAAGTTATGATGAAATATATTGACATAAATACCTTATTTTGAGGGGAAAGATTTGTCACGACCATAAAAAAATAGCCTGATAGAAAAATACTGAAAACAGATTTGAATTCAGCATCAAAATCATTATATTCTATATAGTTTTATTTATTTATTTATTTTTTACTGTAGATCAGTGTAATTAGACCATTTTTGTAAATCGAAAATATATATTTTTAGTTGTTGCTATTAATTAATATAAAATAAACATAACAAATTTTACATTAAAACAGCATCAAAAAAAGCGTTTTACTTGAATATAGCATACTACGTAGAATTTACGTAGCGTTAGTAATACCATTATAAAAATAACATTAGTATTCTAGGGTAAATATAAGGCACCATGTTACTTCGTCAGAGAATTGACAATTCTCAAACTAGGGCACATTATTTAAAAAAAGATATGTTAGCTGTAAGTCGCGATATATGGTTTTTAGCAAATATAAAAGAATTTTAAAAACCATCTTCTTACTTTACTATAGATGAAAACTTAGTATTAACTCGAGGCCGTTGTTCATTCAAGCAACATATTTCATCAAAACTAGGAAATTATGGGATTAAGATCCTTTCGATTTATGATGCTCTTGACCCGTATCCATTAAAAGCACAAATTTATACAGGCAAACAACGAGATGCACCACGGTCTGTTGATTACGAATTTTATTCATAGGTTGTCTTCTCAAGAAATTACAAGAATTTTTTTGAAGAATTTGTTTCTCTCTATTTAATTTCTTCAAGATTTACCAAAAAAATAATTAAATAGAGAAAGCAAATTCTTCAAAACTATGTTTTGACAACTATCTAGCGTTAGAAGGCTATGTTCCAAAGTTCCACAATGTACTGTTGGTATCTGCTTTACATAACAATGAAGCTGTTCACTCCTATTCAAAAAAAAAAACATAATATTATATCAGATTATAATAAAACAAAGCGGGCTGCTGAAAGAAAACTTCACGATTATTCAACAGTGGCAGTTTAAATTTTGTTAGCATACGTAAGTCCCCAACTAAGTATATACATATGTATGTAAACGATAAAAAAACAAAGAAATATGTAGAATATAAAATTATATGCGATGTGTAAGTGACATCAACAAATTAATGCGTCGGAAAGCAAAAACGATTTTATATTTGTTCTTGAGCTGCTGACAAGAAACACCTATACAGCGTAGAGGATGTTCATTTCATTTGATAACAATATGCTGAAACTGTTTGAACGATATGGATTCAGACGAGAAAGAAAATGAAGAATTTTTGGTAGATGATGCCTCGGATTAATTTATTGTTTTGTAGCCTAATGAATAACTCAAAATCCTTGCATTGAATTGCATTATAAATGTAATTTCTATAATTTAAATTATTCATAATAATGTTGAAAATAAATTAAAATAAACTAAAAAGCACTATCTCCATACCAAAATGTAAGAAAAACGCATGTTGTGATCAAGTTAATATGGGGTCAAATTTACCCTAATGAACATAATACGAAGTTTTAAATGCACCAAGAGAGGGCTAAAGAAATCATCAAGCAGTGGACTTCACAACCTTTAGCCTCAATTTTGCCTTCTCTTCCAATAAAAGCTATAACAGAGACAAGTAACCTACAAGAAATACAACAGCAGGAGATGATGATATCTTTGAAATTACCAATAACGGCAAGTTTGGCAGTTTTATTCACTTACATTCAAATGGTGATACTATTACACCATACACAATAAGACAAATACAAATCAACAAATTAACTACATAATGAGAAATTTAAACAAAAATGTCTGCTCTGTTTTTCAAGATGAAGCAATATCCAATAGTGTTGGTAACAGTGTCGACGACAACGCTCATATATAGGCGGGTACTCTTAGCAATCGATATCATGTCTTACATTTACAAGAAATTGTTTACTTTTCCAATAATATTTTTAGAGAGGAGTTTTTCTTAAAAACAAAATCTATCTACATTAGAGTGGGTCAATTTGTATGTATTGAAAAAATTCATCAATCGGTTATAAAAATTTTAATCTACGACAAATTCTAAGACGGTTTACCCAAGAAACCATAGGTCTAAAATCAAAATTGTTTTTCCTGTTTTTAACAAGAAACTTTTCATATTTCGATATGAATAATTTATTATGAATATGAATAATTTATTATTCATATCAAAAACGTGCAAACCTGAGTACTTAGAGTTGCCTTATGTTCTTAAATTTAATTTTTTTGATTTTGTTGTGTTATTACTATTCTAAATACATATTTTTATACTAAAATGAATAAAAAATAAATATTTCAAATTACAAAAGAATCGCCCTTTTGGTTATTATAAATAAATTGCACATTTAACCAAAAAATGCTGTTTTTGTATTCGGTTTTTCGATTGTTCGATAAGATATGTGGGGATTTAATGCTTAAGCTTCTTAGTACACGTACGTAAGCAAAAAGACAAACTATTTCCAAATTTTAGTTTTTAATTTAAAAGTTTGCAAAATCGTTCTATATGCTTCTATAAGTACAAAATTCAGCTTGCCCTAAAAATCGTTGACAGGCAAATGTCTTTGGAGTTCTCAAGGTTTAACAGCCTTGGTTTAAGCTTAGGTGATTTTGACTCTTGGCGTCTTTGTAACACACATTCAAAGGCAACGCTGAGTTGTAAGTTGGCACAGCTTTGTCTAATGCCAACGTAATACTGATTGTACATTAATTGTGTACAGCAATCAACAATGTCGAAAATTTTCCTAGGACTTCTCGGTGTTAAAAAGCCTTTTCGAAATGTATAAAATCAATATTAATTAATGAACGAAATCAGCTGCCTGATCTGCTTTTTCTTTATGTAGCAATATGCAGGTGTACGCCACTGTTGCCAACTTTTTACAAAATTACCCGCGAAATTATACCAAAAAACAGCCAGAAACGGCTAATTTTTTATTTAGAGGGGAAAAGTATGAAAAAAGGCACAATGAAAAAAAAAAACAGACGCAAGCTTGTCTATTGACAAATAAAATTAACGTTTATTCTATATTAAAAATGTTACTTTATAATACATTGAATTTGTACGTATTGTTGTACATATAATATAATTGAAAAGTATGTACATTCATACATACATATTTATAGCTTCAAACTTTTAAGCAAAGATCAGAAAAAGAATTTTAGTATTCTAAATAATTTGAAAAACGCAGAGCCAGTCTTCAGTATTTTGACTATATGGAGAAATTGTTCCCACTTCTTTTAAAAGACATGGAATCTCGTATTCAAAGCAGCATCTATTACACAGCTTATGCCGATACCTGGAATTTATAGTAACAAATGCTAATTAAATGCCTTTGTTTCAATCATAACAATTATTATCAATCTGTTTAGAACTTACCTGACATGTAGAACAGCATTTACAGTGTTAGTTAAAAGCCTGATTCGTCGTTTGGTTTTGAATACGTTTAATTGGCTAAAAACTCTTTCTACATCCGCATTAGGCCAAGGCAGGGATAAAACTCCTAACGCAAATTTTACTAATTCTTTAATGGGTTGTTACGCTTGAATCTCTGTAATTAAAAACTTCTGAGCAAAATAATAGTGTTGACGTTTTTTCTTTCCATTTTACATAACATCTCTTATTATAGTGAAAATTGATAGCATCAATTAAATTGTTGGATTTTGAAAACGTGATTAAAAGTGGAATTATGTTTTCCTTGTTTTGTCTTAAAACATTATCAGCAGAAAGAAGATTAGAACATTTTAACATTTTGAAATTAACTGGAATCGTTAATGAGAAAAACGTATTAACAATATTTTAAATAATTTACTCAAATTTCAATACCTCTTTTTCAACTGCAATATCAAGAGCACTACAAAATTTACACAATCTTTTCTTAGACTTGTTTCAGTTTCGTTGTCAACGTACAACGCAGTCTATTAGTTTCATCATATACATTTCTACTCGTTACATTGTTATTGTTCTCAGAGCAGACTAAAATTCAGAAGTGGGATACGTATATATATATATATATATATATATATATATATATATATATATATATATATATACGTATATATATATACGTATATATATATATATATATATATATATATATATATATACGTATATATATATATATATATATACGTATATATATATATATATATACGTATATATATATATATATATATATATATATATATATATATATACGTATATATATATATATATATACGTATATATATATATATACGTATATATATATATATATATATATATATATATATATATATACGTATATATATATATACGTATATATATATATATATATATATATATATATATATATGTATATATATATGTATAAATATATGTATATATATATATATATATATATATATATATATATATATATATATGTATATATATATGTATAAATATATGTATAAATATATATATATATATATATATATATATATATATATATATATATATATATATATATGTATAAAATGGCTACATTTAATTCTTCGCATTTGATGGGCCCTATTGAAGAGCTCATAGTGAACATCCAGCAAATGCTTAAAAGTAAAATATCGAAGTAAAAGTTACAAGAGCGAAAGTGGCAAAGCAGCGAAAGTTTTTCATCAAACTATAAAGAAGAACAAAATCTGGCGAGCAGTATAGGACTCGAAAATGACGAATTTATTGGGTACTTAATTAATGGCAATCCGGACGTCTATCTAAGAAATACTGCAAGACTTCAAAATTTTACAACACCAGATGAGCTACTACAAGCATTTTATAATGTTGAAGTCTTTGCGAATAGAGAAAACACAGCCAGTTTTAAAAAATGTTTCAATTGTAATAGCAAAGGACATATTGCAAGTTAATGCCGTAAACCCAAGAGATAGGATGGAGCGTGTTTTGCTTGTGGACTGCAGCATGTACAAGAAAAAGAAGGGCAACGAAAATGAATATGTAAGATATATTAAAATTATTTTAAGAGCTAGAAATTATATATATATTTTTTTATTATGTAGAATGTTAAATAGTTTCAGGAAACCCTATCAGTATTACAAAAAGGTCGTGCGTTCCAAATCAGGTCATCATTAAAAAAAATAAAATTGGAAATTTTTGTGGAATAAATAAAAGCAAATTAGATGTTTTTGGTCAAATAAAATGTTCAGTTATATTATATAAGAAAATGGTTTCTATTATACTGATGGTTGTAGATAACAAATCTATGGGATATTCAGTTGTATTAGGAAAAGATTTTTTAAGGAAATGAAAAGCGAAATTAATAATGTTTGGTGATAATGAAGTTCCTTATTTAAAGAAATGTAACAAAAATGAAATGCTACTATGTGAAAGTAATGGAAGAAATGTACAATTGGAAGAATCGAAAATATTTACGGAAAAGAACGAGGAAAATGTGATGCTATGTGAGGACAAGGGTAACAACGTAGGATATAACGAAGTTGCAAAGGATGAGGAAAGGGAAGATAAGGTCGTTGATATAAGTGATTATCAGGAGGAAGCATTTGAGAGACAAATGTTGAGTATTGAACGGGAAGTCGAAAAGGTTAGCTATGAATTAGGGGACTTGACTGACAAGAATAGAATAAGATTTATGAAAATTTTTGAGGAAAGTTATACTCAACCAATAAAACTAAGGAAACAAAGATAAAATGTGAGATGCAACTCACAATTGATGACAAGAAACCGTTTAGTTATGCACCAAGAAGACTTTCGTATACGAAGAAACAGAAAGTAAAAGCTATTATAGATGATTATTTGGAGAGGGGGATAATACGGCCTAGTGAGTCGGAATATGCCTCTCCGATTGTATTAGTAGGTAAGAAAACGGGTGGAGTTAGAATGTGTGTCGACTTTAGATGGTTGAATAAGGTTACTGGGAAGAGTAAATATCCAATGCCATTGATAGACGACCTTTTAGATAGATTATTGAATTAGCGTTTGTTTTCGAAGTTAAATCTTATGAATGGATATCGTCACGTATATATGCATGAGGAATCGATTAAATTCACTTCGTTTACAATGCCCATTGGACAGTACGAGTTTCTTAGAATGTCTTTTGGTTTGACAAATGCACCATTCGCTTTTCAGAGATTCATTAACAAAGTTTTTGAGGATATTGTCAGAGAGGGCAAGATTATAGTATATCTCGATGATATCATGGTGGCGACTACTGACATTGAGGAACACATGGAAATATTGGAAAGTTTTTAGACGACCGGTAGAGAATAAGTTAGAGTTAGGATTGGACAAATGCAGTTTTTTTCAAAGGGAAATAAAATACTTAGGTTATATGATATCTGGCGAGGGGATAAGGGCCAACCAGGATGGGCTTGTGGCGATTCAAAATTTCCATATACCATCTAAAGTTCTGGATGTTCAAAGTTTTTTGGGGATGTGCTCATATTTTAGAATATTTATAAAGGATTTCTCTATCATAGCAAAGCCACTTTTTGATATAACCAGAAAAGATAGGCAATTTAAATTTAGCGGAAAGGAATTGGAGGCATTTAATGTTCTAAAGAATAAGATGATGGACGCCCCGGTTTTGGCAATATATGATCAGAATGGTGAGACAGAGTTGCACTGTGATGCAAGCTATATTGGTGCTATATTTTGGTGCTATATTGTTACAAGGGAAATTGCATTCAGTTTATTATTTCTCGAAGCGCACAACGGAAACAGAATCAAAGTACCACAGTTTTGAATTGGAAGCGCTTGCGATCATATATGCCTTACAAAGATTTAGAATTTATTTACAATTTTAGAGACCATCGGCTTAACAAACATTTGTTAAAAAAACGTATGCAAAAATCCTACATTAGCTAATGATTGCTTTGCTAAATTTTAAGTTTTCATGCTGGCAATACCATGATTTTTTTGCGACAGCGATACAAAAAATCGAATGCCACACACACACGAGTCTTTTTTTCGTCACTCCTACAAGGAGCATATTGTATTGGCTTTTCATAAAACATCTATTGCTTTGTTTCAGTTTCTTTAATCAATGTGATATTTTCACGCTAAGTAGATGATTAATCAATCCGCTGTAGCTTCCTCCATATGATTTCTTTTTGTGTAGTGGTGAAGATAATTGGTGGTGATCTTTACTAGCCTTGTAATTTTTTCCTAGTGGATAGCGTGTTTTTCCTGATCATTCGTCCGATGTTTGTCATCATCGCCAGAGGTATGCAGGAAGGTCAGGGGTGCCTTTTTTATTTTTTAGATGGAGTTGTCTAGTGAAGCCTTTTTTATTATTAAAAATCCGAAACCAGAATTAAATTTTTTCTTCGTCATGTCCTCTGCTGGGTCTCGAACTTGGGTCGTTTGCGTTGTTATGCGTGCGCTCTAACCACTACACCACGCCACCCCAAACATACGAGTATTTGAACCAAAAAACATTTATATTTATTAATTTAAGATAAATCATATGTTTTAAATAAATCTATTTTAGTTTTCATTACCTTTTTATATTTTATTTAATACTATACATACATACATATTTATTGCAAATTTCTTCAAATCTTAAAAAATTAAGAAATTAAATTTTATTAGTGGAATAATAAATACCCGAATACCGAGGTTTGTGTATTTGTTTTGATTTTATGTTCATCACTAAAGGAAAAATGTTTTTATTGCGCTTAAATGAATAAATTTATTAAAAATAATTAGTTTTAAATTAAAAAGGTTCGAAAATAATGTCGAGGGTGACAAAGTGAGTGTAAAAATGTATTTACATACAGTGGGATACAAAACCAAGTGTATGTTTTGTAGTTGAGCAGAAAAGTTCCTATAAAAACTTAAATACTTAATCAAATAAAACAAAACTTCACACATTTATTCATTGTTAAATCGTTTCAAAAAAACATTAAAACACTGGAATGGGAGAATGGCAATGATATAAAAGAATCTGCATGCACATAGTTTTCCTTGACGTCAGACCATGCTATTTTTATTTTTATATTAAATATTTATAACATAAATGTCACTTTAAAGTACTATTAAAGTAGGTAGCTTCCTACTTTAAAATTTGTAAAGTTAATGTAGGCGTAACAAAGGGATTTTAAACTAACATTCGTTTTTGCATACAACATTAAGAAATTTTGCATAACAAAGGTTTAACAAGCTTTGGCAGCATAAGTTTTGCCAAAATATTATTAAGTTCGGCTACAGAAGGGTTGTTGTTATTACCTCCTTTTTGTCGCAATATTAAAAAGTATTCCGGTTTGTCCTGATTAAGAGCTTTTGTCATAATAAATTCGACATCACTTCCTTCCTTTAAAGTTTCTTTTAAAAATTAAAGAAATGATTTTTGGTGAGCACTGCATCCCACTTAAAAAGAAGACGCGCTTCTTTTCATCAACAAACTCTACTCTCTCTGCAAGTATTCAAGGAATATTTGTATAAATCTATGACTTGAACTGCAGATCGGTAATAATTAACAGAGTGAACCGCTATCAAAAATTGTATCAACTTTTTCTATAAACTTTGCTGTTGACAATGCCAATTCTGTTGAATGTATGTTAAATGTTCAAGTTTCGACCATGGTCCTAATGGCAGCGGCAACTGTTCTACTAAAAACTTGTGTTGCAAATTTGACGCGCATTTTTTCAAAGGAATTTGTAAAAATGTGTTGTCATGGGCACATTTTAATTTTTGCATTTATCTCCATACCGTACAGTTCTTTATTTACTTGAGAACTGGCATTTCTATCTGATGTTTTTAGGTCGCACTTTATTCATTCATTTCGCAGACTTCAACAAATGTGGAAAATCATGCATACAAAACACTGTATCTTCTTTAATTTCAAAAAGGGCCATTCAAAGATATCCCAAAATTTTAAAAGCATCTTCTTATTGTTGAGCTCTGATCACACACTAGTGCACACACTTTTATACTAATGGTTTCCTAAATTCCATTGCAAAATGCATACCTGGCTTAAAATGTTACATTTTTCAAATGGAATTTTTGAAATATTATTTCCAAAATACCTGAAGCTCTATTTTTTTTCTAAAGATTTTTTTGAAATTGTTTTTTTTTTTTTTTTCAAAAATATGTGAAATGTAATTATTTTGATGGCTTTACCATTAAAAAGCATAACTGGTTTAAAATGTTACAATTTTTAAGGAAATTTTCTTAAAAACCTATTTCAAAGTAGCCTTTTTCTTTTTATCAATATTTTGTTTACAATCTATCCTTTGGGATAATAAGCAAATTTGATACAATACTTACTTGACACATTTGTTGAACTCCATTGAGAAAAACAACATACATACTTATGCAAATTTTATCTATAAATATTAATAGCAGTGAAATATATATGTACATATTTACAATCAGAAAAATAGATACATAATTAATTCCTAAATGGCAAATCCAGAATATGTTGTCTTTCAGTCGATTTATTTCATTGGTGTGATCAAGTAGAGCAATGGCTAATGGATTATCAGGGTGAATTAGCCTCCCGAAATAGTTTTTACTGAATCTTCTTATTTCGTCTATTACCTTAAGAATTGAAAGGTCATTGTGGATTGAAAAATTCGATACAAACGATGGAGGGTTGACAAAGAGTCTCAGAGTTTTCGACTGGTAATGTTGAAGTATTTTAATATTCGAGTTGCTGACCGTTTCCCAAGGTTGAATTCCATAGGTCCAAACTGGTTTTAGGATAGTTTTGTAAATCAATCCTTTGTTTTTTAAACTCAAACGATATTTTGGGCCTAATAGCCAGAATAGACGTTTTTTTATATTTAACTGCTGCTTTTTCATTTTAATATGAGTCTTCCATGTTAGCCTTCTGTCAATATGCATTCCAAAATATTTCACGCAGTCATCTTGAGGAATAGAATTATTGTTCAGACGTACCTCAGAGCAGTTACCTCGTCGTAATAAAAATGTGACATGTGTTGATTTTTCGCTGTCGACTGTGATGTGCCATTTGTTTAGCTAAGTTTCAAATGCATTGAGTTCATATTGAAGCTGAACTGATGCCGTGTTTGGACAAACGTCGGCCGTTAACATAGCAGTATCATCTGCATAGGTTGCAATTAAAGCACATTCACTATTTGGAATATCTGAGGTGAAAATTGTGTATAGTATCGGTTCAAGTACGCTACCCTGGGGGACACCTACTTGAATATCGCATATTTGGGATAACGTGCTATTTATTTTCACATAAAAGCTTCTTCCTGTTAGGTATGACTTCAACAGCAAATAAAATGGAGTTGGAAGTAATTTCTCAGTTTAAAATACAACCCACCATGCCATACTTTATCAAAAGCCTGCCGTACATCCAGAAAAACCCCTGAACAATATTTTTTGTTTTCCAATATATCTTATAAATGAAACGATACGATGGCATTGTTTCGGAGTACCACGTTTTTTCCTAAAACCACATTGGTGGTCAAGAATGATGTTGTTCTTCCCTAAAACTGACAATAATCTCTTCAAAAATATTATTTCAAATATTTTGGAGAATATAGTCAGTAAACTTATGGGTCTTTAGGAAGCAAGATTTACCATAATTATCTCTGCGCACTTCCATTGCGAAAGTAAGTCAGCCTTAACATGGAGTTATAAATAAATGTTAAATATAAGAAAACTTTTTCTTTTACATTTATACCGTCGTAACCAGGGGACTTTTTGCAGTTAAGTATTTTTACTTCTTCTTTTACTTAAGTTGGACATACATGTTTTATTGGTCAATCCATAAGGCAAGAACTATCCCTAACTGTATTTATTTTGTCAGTAAAAGGGTTAGAGTTTGCGTAAGGTTGAAAAGTATTTTGCAGATGACGAGCAAATGCTTCTGCCTTACTTTCATCGGTTTCGCTTCATCTTTTTATTGGTCTTTTTATATATTTTGTAGCCTTCATCAGCTTTAACTCATTATTTTTTATATTATTGGTATTCAGATTACTAAGATAGTTAACAATCTAATCATTTTTTATATTATAAAGAGCAACCTTAAGGCCTTTAGCAGCTTAATTGAAAATGCGTTTGTCGTTAGGATCTCTGCTATTTTATCATATTTTTCTAAACTGCCTGATCTCTGATCTTAACAAAATTTGGTTATGATTGCGTTGAAACGTTGATATTGGGGTTGATAAAAATCCTGTTTTATGAATAACAGAATTAAGCCTTTCAACAGCATCATATATTTCTGCAGGATGTTTTAGAGATATATTAAGATCTATATTTCTCTCAATCCAAGTAATAAACGATTTTGAATCAGTTCTGCTATTTATGATCGCTTGTTTTATTGTATCTGGCTCAATAGTAGTATTAAGTGTGGCTATAAGAGGTGTGTTGTCTCAACTAAGTTCATCAATATTCGCAATGTAAAGGAGTTGACTAGAAATTCCAGAAAAAACAGAAAAATCTAAGATATCAGGTATTTTTGTAGTAACTGTTGGCCAATATGTTGGATTACTGGACAGAGTAATTATTATTAACTATACATTTTTAAAGCTCGCTACCCTTAGGATTAACTAATCTTGAACCCCAAAAGGCGTGTTTGGCCAATTTATAAAAAAAAATTTTGAAATTTTTAATTTAACAGAAAATTGGGGTGGATAACAAATAGCGCAGAACGAGATAATATTGTGACCACATATAACTTTGATACAAGCAGCCTGAAGATATGGCTCTCTTACTACATCTAAGAGTTGATATTTTATTGTCGATTTTATTAAAATTACAGCGCCAGCATATGCTCTCTCATATGGGTGATTTGCGTTATCAATTCATATCTTCTTATTTTAAGAAAGGATCTGATAGTAAAATGTGTCTCTGACACTAACATTATGTCAATATAATGCAATTTAAGAAATAATTTTACTCTTTTGTGTGGTTGGAGAGCTCATTAGCATTCCATGTTGCAATATTCAAATTTAATTGCATAGTTTAGCAATCAAAACCGTCATTATATTCAGTAGTTTGTTAGTTATTTCCATTTGGTTTTGTATTAAGTTCTCGAACTTTTCAAATTAATTTTTCTGATCAGTTTTAAGTATTTCAGAGTAAGATTTGTTATTCTTTTTTATGTTCATGTTTGTTTCAAATGTGTTAAGGGGGTGATACATTGTCAAACATTTGTTCGCAAACATCGCAAACAGCCAATCGCATTCAAGGAAAAGTAAGCTATCTGTCTATCTGTTCTGCCTTTTGTTTAAAGGGGGTGATATATTGGCAAACATTTGCTTGCAAACATCGCAAATAGCCAATCGCATACATGGATAACTTAATTTTCCTTGAATGCGATTGGCTGCTTGCGATGTTTGCAAACAAATGTTTGCGAATGTGTCACTCCTTTAAGAATATTTTTGGGGATTCGCTTTGCCCTACGCTTTCTTGACTACCTGCCAGCAGATATCATCATCTTCAATACTATGTAAATTGTTCTTATTCAAAATAATGTTTGAAAATTGTTTTTATTCAGAAGAATTTTTGATTATGTAAATTGTTCTTGTTTTAAATTGTCAACAATGGTTTTAATATTATTATGTTGAAACAATATCTCAGAATTTTGCACGTTAGCATTTAATCACTGTCACAGTCACAGGCAGACTTAAAAAAAATAACATGAACTGATGCTTATTTAATTTTGCATTAAAAACTACATTTTGTGAAGGGCATATTCAATTCGGTGATGATCCCTGTATGTTTATCCGTATAAAAACAAACATAGTTTACCCTATACAAAACAAAAAGATCGTGCTCTATTTCTTCTTGTTTGCTACGAGTATTTTCAATGTTAAAAAAGACAATTCTTGCAAAAACTTTTACAATTTACATAAAATAAGTAATTATTTATATCTATTTTGTTATTATGCTCTTTTTTCTTTATTCGATGAGCGTAATATCTTAATTCTCTTTGGTTGTGTTTCCTTTCCCTTCTCCCACTTACCAGTAACGAAACGAAAAATATTTTTAACTTTGTGTAACATTCACATTCTATATATTGTATATTCTTTGAAAATAGGCTTTGGAAAAGACTATTTCAAATTACAAAAATATTCGAAAAATACGAATATATACTATTAACTCTTTTGTCACATAATATCTACGTATGCCATACTATTTTTAAAGTTAATGCTACATAACCTTTACGTGCAGTCTCTTAGTAAACACGGACTTAGAGCAGATTTATAATTAAAACTGTTGTCTTTTTATGTGTGTTGAAAATAGTTGAGAGCACTTGCGGAGTTTGATACCGCTTAATCATTTCACGCTTGTGTAGCAACAAGAAGTATTAAAAAAATTGTACGTAAAATTTACGTACAGTATTAATATACTATGGCTAAGGTCCCATCATAGAGCGGGTAGTTACAGAGAAGGTGCTGTACCGATTCTTATTCCTCTGCATTATTCCAATGCACCAAAATATGTGGCCATTCTGCTTCTTAACGAATCCACTGAGGTCGATTATGCTAACCAAAAAATTCACTAAGTGCACGAAATGCATTTTGTTTTGAACGCCAATTTTCGTTAAAAAGCTTCAACAATCTTAACGCGCTGCTCCATTGTGTACCTATCCAAGGTTGATAGGTTGGGCAAAAAAAATGGACGATAAGGCGTGACTCTCAATTAACATCATGCATTAGGGTTGGACCACCCTTTATTAATGATTTCTTGATTAGTATTCATATTTTAAAACTGCCTGCCGACCTGTTTAATAACAATCAACAACAACACACTCCTCTTCAAGCGCTCTCGCGAGTGTTTCTGTGCAAATTTTAGGGTTTCGCGCGATTTTTTTAATTGATGTACGCATTGTATCTTTACTTATTACAGGATTAATGCCAATTCTCTTCTTCAACTCCTGTCTTCTCTTTTTTTCAAATTGATTTGTACATTGTAAGTTGTTTTCCTTGCCGCTGAAAATATTTCTGATAACTTGACCACACTCTTTTTTAAATGATGTATCAACTGAATGACATTGAAATATAACAGTTTTCCAGGCAATTTTTAAATTGTGTAATATTGAATTAAATAAAATTTGCATTACAAAAAATTAAAGCTAACTTCTTTGCAAATTACACCAAAAAATAACTAACTCCAAACTTAATGGCAAAGCACATTCCAAATAAATGCGAAACAGACAGAGTAAAACATAATAGTTATGTAAAGAGTTATTTGACACTAATAAAAATAAGCAATATTTTTTTTGGTTTTTTTCCTTCACAGTTTACAAAAACTGGAGCATTTTTAGTGTTAATTCTTTGAAGGTACTGCATTAATTACGTACAACAAAAAATACGTATGAAGCAACAAACCCTGACATTTTATTACCAATGAAATTAAAAAAAAGCCTATTAAATTTATATGTTTAACCCAGCTACGCTCATCCATATTGTTTAGTATACAAAGTTTTTGGGCTGTTTTTTTTTCTCTTCGTAAATATTACAACCAAGGCTGCTAAAAGAAAATAATTCCTACCAAAAATTTCTTGAAATGTACCAAACTCAACTATACCGCTAATCTTAATTACATAGTCTTTCAAATTATATATCACACTGTATTTTTGGATATTGCTTTTTAATTCCTTAAAAAATATTTTTGTTTTATTTTCTTATCAAAAGTTTAAGAAATTGTAATAAATAAACAATGCTACAAGATCTTATATAAAAAAAATTCATACGCTTTGTTTATATTATTTCAATTGGCACCATATGTACAACAAAAAATATGTGTGTCGCCACAATTTTAATTCAGTGTCTTGCTTATTGCCAAAGAAGAAGGACTGATTGACTGACGTGATTTAGAATAGAGTTGAAATTTTGCTTATTACACTGAGAAGCTTGATAATAAGCTACATAAATTTATGCATGTTTATTTATACTTTGTATGAATATACACTGACGAGCAAAACCGAGTACAAAATCAGCATTTTTTGGTTAAATGTGCAATTTATTTCTAATAACCAAAACGACGATTCCTTTGTAATTCGAAATAATTATTTTTTATTCATTTTAGGATAAAAATATGTATTTAGAATAGTAATAACACAACAAAATCAAAAAAAGCGAAATACAACTCCTAAAACGAATGTTAAAGGTAGTAATTTTTTTTAAAGAACTATGCTTATCCATAATGCATTTATTTGGAGAAATAGGGACAAAAATGGGGAATATTATAAATAGAAATGCCTATTTATTTAGGGCTATTTATGCAATGAGAAACGACAGATGGATAAAAATGCTAAATACTTGTCCATGTGTTTTGATGAAAGTAAAGACTAGTACAGTCAAAGATTATTTGCTTAAGAGGAGAAATCTTCAAATGCCTGACAGGATTCCACAACACACTTTCTCACAGAAAGCTAATAGCGTTTCTAACAGAAATAGATACAGACTATGGTGACGTGTTAATGTTTACGGAGGTTAGATGGCTAAGTCGAGGAAAATGATTAGAGCGTCTTTTCAATCTTAGATCGAAGTTAGAACTTTTTTTCCAAACACAGGATTGTAGAAAAGATGCAGACATTTTAAATGTTTTAAAATGCCCTAAGTTTGTCTATCACTTAGCCTTCCTTGCTGAGATAACCCATCACATTAATAGTTTAAACCTTGTATTACAAGGCAAAGTTAAAAATATGACAGAACTTATGCATGCAATTTTTTTTCAAGAAAACTTACCATTTTGAAAAATCAAATTCAATGCCAAGATTTATCCAATTTTTCAAAAGTTCAGGTAATTTTGATACAATTTCTAGATGTACAAATATTAAAAAAATAAATAAATAAATGTACTTTTGGAAATTTTTCAAGGTAGATTTAAAGATTTCTTGAGTTTGCAATGAATTATAAACATATTTTTAATAATTCTTTAACGTGTTCGTTAGAAAATCTACAACATAATATAGAAGAGGAATTGGCACTGATGTGACAAGACTTATTTATTTCCAAAAAATATCCGGTTGTTAGGATGTTGTTTAATATGAATGTTATTTAATATTGTTACGTTTTAACCGTTTTAAAACGTTTGAGTTCGTTTATATTGCGTTAAAATAAAATAAAACTTATTTTTATTTTAGTTGTTTTACAATCTGTCTGTTTATTTATTAATTCCACTGTACTTTAATGCACCAAATTCGAATTTAAAACACTTTTTATTTGCGCCTTAAACAGACGTTACTTCTTGACAGCCAATTCAAAACTAACTAACTCACCAGCCGTAATTCGCAGCTGTTATAACATTTCATCTTAGTTTAGCATGATCTAGTACGGACATGAATCTTCGATTTTCCACCGTTAATTCAAATGTTCTAAAATAACACAAAAGGTAACCGATCCATGCACTTGGCAGCACTGTTAATTAGAGCAGATAATCTTAGAAGTTTTTAAGCCTTGACACAAGCCAATACATTTTTTTGTCTTTAGCATTTTCATTTTCGTAACAATATTAAACTTTTTTAAATGTTTGGCACCACATATATCTGCAAGTCTGCATTTTCATCAATGTCGCAGATAAAAAACAAATTCAGAAACAAATTCAGAGACATTGCTAAAAATCAAATGTTATCCGAAGTAAATTGATATCGATAAGTTGATGGATTTTATCAAACATAAGAAAAATACTACTGTTTCTTAAATGATACTAATTTTTTGTTAAAATATTTTTGTATTTTAAAAGTTCTACACTCTAATGCTATTTCTTTCTTATATTAATATCTTTATCAAAAAGAGAGATACAATGTATTTTTATTTTTTTTTTTTTTTGCGAAAAACATACAGCTTTAGAAGTACGAGTGTAATAATAGAAAATCAATAAAGCATTTATTTGACAGTACTTTATTAAACAGCTTATCAAATATGTAAATCAGGCTTTGTTTGTACAAAATATTTTAATATGTGACAGTAAGTACTCATTTTAAAAAAAATCTAGATTCGGATTTGTCCACACTTTCATATAAACACACGAAGTACCCCGCTTTTTTAATCCGCGCTCTTGTAGCCCATTACATATACTTACATATTTCTGCCAAATACATATTATTTTTAAAATTATTTTTTATATATAATGCAATAAAATCAAAATAGAAAGAATAAATCGAAAACCTTAATTTTTCTTTCAGTGTGGTTCTCTCATTTTAAGTGTGGCTCTCTTTTTGAGCGACACTGGCTTAACCCAAATTTTCCGGCTGTTTATTTATTCTCTTCGTGAATATTACAACCAGGGTGCTAAAAGAAAAATATTCCTACTAAAAATTTTCTTGAAATTTAACAAAATCAACTGTATCGCTAACCTTTACTATATAGTCTTTCAATTTAAATATTTCTTGATATTGCTTGTATAATTCTTAAAAATTGTTTTTGTTATCTTTGATTTAAAAAGCTTAAGAAACTCATTTAGCTTTTTTAGTCTTTTTTAAAATTTTAACAAACACATACATACGTATGTGACAAGTAACCACATCAAATCGCCGCAAAAATTTTACGAACATTGTAAAATGGGACATCAAAAACAGTAAAATTGTAGCATCACAGGACAATATTTTCTGCATTGTGTACATGATAATAATAGTAAATTCATATTATTTTTCAAATGAGTTTGACAGAAAAGTTAAAAATATTTCACACTGTTGTCCTTTCTTTTTCTTATTGTTACGTTTTTACTTTTTTAAAAACGTATATTTATGAGTTCGTAGATTGTAGTTAAGATAAAATAAATCTTGTGTTTAGTTTAAATTAAAAATCCTTTATTTAACACAGTTTTGTGCACCACTGCACTACACACTTTTAAATTTTTCTTTATTTATTTCATTCAAGCACGTACAAAAATTCTGCTGAAAATAGCAACACCACGTCTACGTTACGTTCGTTACAGGTCAACTAAACATTTGTATTGTTACGTTTCTACCTTTTTAAAAACGTGTTTTTATGAATTCGTAGATTGTAGTTAAAATAAAATAAATGTTGTGTTTAGTTTTAATTAAAAATCCTTTATGTGCACCACTGCTTGTAATCTTTTTACAGGTAACGACAATTTTTATTCTTAATTACTCTGTCTGTTTACAATTTTGTAAACAACAACAATTACTCGACAGATTTTTCCACTTAAAGATCTTCCAGCCCGATCGTAGTTATAACTTAGGTTCGATCACAACCTTTTCAACCAGCGGTTATTCACACGTAACTCTCTTTACTGAGTTAGCTCCAACTAAACTGGTTTTTTACTTCACTACTAGATTCACGAGTTTAATCCTTATAAACTCTTTTCATACCAATAACATATTCGCTGAGTTAACTTTACTTCAACTGCACTCGCTGAGTTTACGACACATAAACTGATTGCTGTTCGCATCGATGAGCTTTTTATATGGCTGAGTAAACAATATATCGAAAGCTCTCGAAACTCTCGATATTTCAGGTAGATTCCATTTCTTTCTTTTAATTTCTTTTTAGTTCTTTTGTAGCCATGCTCTTAGCTCTTAGTATTTGTTGCTTGTTTATTGTCTGTTACTTGTTTCCTTTGCTACTTAATTATTGTTGTTGCCGCGTTATTTGTTATTTACTTTATCTCTGATAATGGTTGTCGTTGTAGATATAGTTATTTGTAAACAGCACGAATAGTTGTTCTTGCAGCTTTCTTCCTCCATATATGAAGCTATTGTATTAGCTGAGACGTGACGTCTACGTTACTTCTAGACTAATTGGGTCTTTAAAAACAATTAAAAATATAGCTTTTTTTGGCCGAAAACAATTTATTTTAGTTTTTTGGACGCGATTTAGCTTTATGTTATTTTAAAATATTGTCACATTACCGATGTTATTAAATTTCGACTTATTCCTTTTTATAGTTTTTGACAGTCAAGCTAAGAAGTCTGATCAGCATGCTTATCAAAAGAATTAAGCTAAATAAAAAACAAATAAATAAAAAAATTGCAATAACATCACTTCTGTTGCGTAAAACATGGGAGATTTCTGTTCTCATAAAATTTTCATTCCTCTTGAAGGGAAAATTGATACATATATTGAAGTTTCCATGAAATTTTTGTTCCTTTTCAACAAATATATATAATATATATAATATATATATATATATATATATATATATATATATATATATATATATATATATATATGCATATACATATATATATATGCATATGTATATCTATGTATATATACATATACACACATATATATATATGTATATATATATATGTATATATACATATATATACATATATATATATAGATATATATATATATAGATATGTATATATATATATGTATATATACATATGTATATATACATATACATACATATATATATATATATATGTTTGTGTGTGTGTTAGTATATATATCAATATGTTTTATTTGATTTACCTTAACCTCCCAGTTGGCCACGTCTTAAGGCCTCATTAGCCGACGGTAGAAATCGGCTAGAATCGTAAATGTATCGAAAATGTAAATGTTTTTATAGAATGCTTAAGATCGTGTCATGTGTTGTTGACATAAAGAAGAAAAAAATTATTTAAAGATAAATATGTACATCAAACACTACTCTTCAACAAATAACTCTGTTTTTCTGTATTTCGTACGTGTATATTAAAATATAGTAACAGCTGTAAAATATTAATGGCACTTAAATATGTGCACATTAGTTGAAATTGTGTGAAACGGTACGGAAATTATTTCATTACTTTAAACTTTCATATTTAAATTTTGATCTTAAGGTTTTATAAATAAAAGTTATATTATTTTTATATCAAAAATATATACATCTATATGTAACTCATTACAAATAAATGTAATTAATTACACATTTTCTGCCGACGCTACACAAAGAGGTAACGAAATATAGATTTAAAAAAAGTAAAGAAATTTTTATTTGAAAATATCTTATGCTTGAATAGTTATTAATATTTGATTTGGTTTTCCACATACATGCATACACTACCGGATATATATAATAATACTTATAAAAACCTTTATATTTTTTATTCTTATTGTTATTTACATTATCTATTAGGTGTATTGTTACTTATATCGAGCCATAACCGCCAAAAAGACGTAAGCGCCATGATTATCGATTTTCGTTTTTTGATAAAAATCGATAGTATTCGATCGGTTCTACCAGCATAAACGTACTATGTACATACATAACATATAATTCATACTTACTTATAAAATTTGCTACAAAGACAAATGCTTTTATTAGAATTTACAAAAAATTAAAAAACCAATTTGAAACAATAAACATATTTAATATTTTATGTATTTACCAAAAAAATTTAAGTACCAAAAAAAAAGAGTAAAAATGCTCCCATAACATTCCATATACAGACAGCCCATCACTACTTGACAAATATCACGTAACGTTGCCACCAAATTCTATTTTCAACAGATTGAGACGTTGCAGTTACATTACATTACGGTCAAGTAAGTACTTTCATAGCTTTTTATATGACAAAAGCAATCATCTGACACAACTACATTTACGGCTTCTACATTTACGTTCGGCTAAATCTACCTTTAAAGACATCTTCGATGATGGGTGCAT
Organism: Wohlfahrtia magnifica; assembly: GCA_023159175.1. Taxonomy (NCBI): domain Eukaryota; kingdom Metazoa; phylum Arthropoda; class Insecta; order Diptera; family Sarcophagidae; genus Wohlfahrtia; species Wohlfahrtia magnifica. The sequence continues at coordinate 594,844 of JAKWBJ010000032.1, read as the reverse complement.
GACAATAGAAAATCCTGCACGACACATAGACGACGGCTAGAACAAACCGGCAATGGCTTTTTCAAATAAATGTCGCAAAAATCGTGCACGACAGCAATGTCATGGGGCTTGTCGTAGAACATATATACTTTGTATGAATATTTTCTTATATAACCGTAACGAATACATAAAAGATATTGTCTGTTATGTTACCGTTAACGACATCGTAGTCGACCATGTCTTCATTGCTGTCTCAATCGGCAGCGTAGATGACATTCAGCCCAATCACGAATATTCCAAGGAATTCCTTTCCACGAGAAACGTTTTTCTCGAGAAAGAAATCCTCCAATTATAAATTCCGCGGGAGTAAAAGTTTGAAAAAGTGGTAGTATTGTTTTTTAAGTCAGCTGGTTTTCATTGACATAAAATATTTTGTGTGTGCAAATGTAAAAAAAACAATTGTTTTCCCATAATTTGTGAAAAGAAAATCAAAGTAAAAGTTAAATAGAATTAATAGAAATTAAAAAAGTAAATAAAAATGAATAGTGTGATTATGCGTATAGTTGTGGAGGAAATTGATGAGTTAGAAAAGCAACAACAAAACAGCCAACGTATTTCCAGGAGACATTTATAGGATGAAACTAATCCTCTTGAGTTGCCGCAGTCTTTAATTGATTTAAATTTTTTACTCGTAACAAGTTCAAAAGTACTCACAGCCTCGTAAACACAAGTTGATCGGTCGACCTCCCTGCTGTGTATATCCGCAAATCGCCCAGCCAACAATTCGGACCTAGCGATAACTTCCGATACTAGTGTCCCCCCAGTATCCATTAAATCAGACATAGATGCTCTCCTGCGTATAACCGCACATCTCTTCACTTGACGAAACGTCCTGTTACCAACACGAATCTTCCTAAGAATCAGTCCAGTAACTCTCCTCAAAAGTATCTATCGCGCCCTGGATTATCCTGTCCAGGTTTCGCCTTAAGAATGGAGCTCCTGTCCGGATGAAAGTTCTAAATAAGGTTCTCCGCAATCTCCTCTTCTCAGATATGAGACGTAATATGCTGTCAGGCAGTTAAAGTAGTCCCCCGATGCCCGACGGTATCCTTGGAATAGATTCCCTCATGGCGGTTTTGAAGGCGTCGTTCATCCGTAGAATGCAGTCATCTATCGGTAGTTCGAGAGCTGGAAGCTCACGTGGCAGTACCACATTAAAACGGTACCGGTCCATGACATCGAAGTCATATATCTCCATACGCCCGAGTTCGCCCGCCCCAATGATCATCTCAATTGCCTTGTGATCGGAAATGTAAAGACATTCTTGTCGCCAGTGTCTTAAATATATTCGAAAAAAGAAGCGTTGGTTTTTGTTGTCAATTTTGTATCTCATTTTTTGTTTAGAGAATAATAAACTTTCAATGTAATGGAAAACTTACAAAAAAACAAGGGTGGAGAAGAACTTTGTTAATATTAATAAAGCAGTTGAAAGAAGAAGTTTGGTAAAGAATATTGACATAAACATAGATATTTTATATAACATTTTACGTGTATATTAATATTTTTTCCAGAGTCTTCCAAAAAGGATGGATACACATATATATGAATATTTTACTATTGAACTCTAAAAAGAATAAAAAATTCTCCTAAATTAAGAAAAACACTGAAAATAAATTAAAGAAAATGAACTTAAAAATTTAAATACTAAACAGTTGTATGTATGTATATACGAGTACATAGTATATTAATTTTAATGCATTTAATTCGTAGATTATTGATTTAAACTTAGTCTTAATCTTAATACTAAATAGTTTTATATACATATCTTAACAGGTAACGATTTATGTAACTTTTTATTTGTCTATTGTATTTTTTTTTTTTTTAATAAATGGATACATATGTACGTTTTATTTTATTAGAAGAAATATTAAACAGTGGACAATTTCATAGCTTTAGTCGTTAATGGCAATATCGTCTACGATGTCGTCAACGACATTAACGACAATGTCCTTTAATGTATCGTCAACAGCAATCTGAGAGGCAATCAGCCCAATCATGAATAAAAATTCCGCATGAAATTTCTATCTTTTCTCTTCTCTCCTATTATAAATAATATTCCGCATGAAATTTTTTACTTTCCTTTTTCTTTGTTTTAATCCTGTTATCATCAACTGCGTGAAGTGAAAAAGTAACTATTCTCAATGCATATTTATTTGGTTTTTCAAAAAAAAATAAAAAAAATAATTAAATAAATAAATCACTTTCAAAACAAGGGAGTTTGCAAGTAGCATAAGAAACTTATTTCCATAGATTTATTCCCAAGTAGCATAAGAAACTTATTTCCACAGATTTATTCCCATAGTTG
>JAKWBJ010000032.1:480000-587500 GCA_023159175.1 Wohlfahrtia magnifica | reverse complement strand
ACTCTTTTTAAGCATATGTACGCAGACTTTTTATTTCTAGTGTAAATATAGCATTTCATAATTATATACATATGTCAAGATTCTAAAAGAATTCTGAATAAATGTTCAAACTAAAATTTAAAATTTAGGCATTATTCATAAGTAGATATCTAAGTAACAGCAATAGGTATTTTAGAATAGATGCTATAATTAAATACCATATTCATAAATATTTCTTACATTAAGTTTAATATAAGTACTTTATATATAGTAGTTTTGACTCACCTGCACAACTAACTTTTGCAAGAACTTTTGTGCAGATAAGCCAAAGGTACAGTTAAATTAAAGCCTTTACCTGTCTTATCGTGCAGATATGTAAACAATAAACAAAGATTATTATTTCAAAGGCCAGGAAATCATCTGAAATTAAATGATAACAATTTGGTCTTTGCAATCTAGTGATGATAATAATTAATACATTTGAATAACAAAGCAGTTGATTAGTTTTTTAAATTCACATTTTCACTTTTTTTGCTAGATGCAGCTAATCGTAGTTTTTTATATGAAAAAAGTTCTAAAAACCAAAGGCACATAAGTTAAATGTGCAGGTACAAGACCTGCACTTAAAAAATAATTGTGTACTGAATTTAGAGAAATAAGAACACAGAACAATACGGTTGAGCATGTAAAGGCAATGAGCACGTAAATTAAAGCAAAGAGCATACAATACATAGAGTGTGCATCTCATATATGTATAAAAATTGTTCTATGAGCGTTTTAATATTGAAACCTGCCTTTGATGTTAGCTCTCTTAATTTTTATTCTCGTGCAGTGTTGCCACCAATAGCATTACGAATTACACACAACCGGCATCAAAATGACACATATGAAGAAATATTACAGACATAATTATATTTCTAAGAATATTATGTATATACATACACTGACTCCAAGGTATAGTCTGACAAGAGTTTTTGTCATAGAAAAGTCCCGTACACGTAAAAATAAATGTATAAATCTTTCCGGGTGTTAATTACACTGTGCGAGAAAAAAGGACGAAGTTGAAATAACCCGGAAATAATACTATTTTTTTGATAGGCGCTATAGAGTAAAACAAGGATCTGTCTTTGGAATTTTTGAAACACCTGTAAAATCTCGTTACGGATACAATACTGGTTTCTCAGACCTTCAGACTTATAAGCTAATAACTTAGCTAAATATTGGCATTCTTTCGGATCTATGGTGTACTAAACTTTTAATTACCGGATGTTTGCTTAAGATCGTTGGTTTGGTAGTATTGGAAATTGCTAGTGTTACCCCCTTCTCTGCACTTTGCTTTTATTTTCCTTTTGAATATTGAGATAAACAAATTTGTTCACTTAACTATCAAAACATGTAAACCGTCGTCACCAGAATTCAATATACATACAGTTTCAAACCATGTTCCTCCATGCTTAAGAAAGGTAGTTTTTGTATTTTTATGATTAAAATCGGTTTTTTGCAAAAGAGGAAATTTCGTACGTCCATATAGTAATACCATATGGCAAACTTCAAAATATGGCGATTAAAGAAAACGGACCAACAAAAGGTAAAATTACACACAGGCAACACACGCAATGTAAAATTGCACACAATATGTGTAATTACATACAAGGTGGAAGCACTGTTCTCGTGTAAAATAGTACTGTTTGCTCACTTCATAAGCATTCTCACAAAAGAAAAGAAAATAAAAAGACAACTAGCATGCTCACTAGTATGTTTGCACCCATGCATTATCATGTGTGTTTCTTTTTTGTTGCGCCTTTTCTTTATATTTGTTTTAAATAAATATAAAAATTTATATGAATAAAGAATATAGTCAAACAAAAGACTGCAAATTAATATAGGGAAAAGCATAATTGTTGTTGTGCAAACGAAAATATATTAATCTACATCGAATACATGATACTTTTTATCTATACATATAAATACTAAGAGCTGAAAGAAGTAGATGTTTACATTCGACTAGCTACACAACAACTAAAACGAAAATAAAAGAAGGAAATTTAATATACCTGAAATGTCGAGAGGCTTGAGAGCTTTCGATGTATTGTTTATTCAGTTATATAAAAAGCACATCGATACGAACAACAATCAGCGAGTACAGTTTATGTGTGGTAAACTCAGTAAACGCGTTATTGGTTCAAACTCAGTGTTAAGAGCGTTTAGGGTGGTTAAACTCTGATTGAAGAGGTCGTGATCGAACCTAAGTTGTTACTAAGTTTGGGTTAGAAGATCTTTAAGTAGAAAGATCTGTCGAGTAATTGTTGTTGTTTACAAAGTTGTAAACAAAAAGAGTAATTAAGAATAAAAATTGTAAGGTTACAAGCAATGGTGCACAAAACTGTGTTGAATAAAGGATTTTAATCAAAAACTAAACAAAATTTTATTTTTATTTTAACTACAATCTACGAACTCATAAATACACGTTTTTAAAAAGGTAAAAACGTAACAATATGTAAATAATATAATTATTTTTTCAGTTATATTACAATATTCTAAATAAAATTTCTATTAAAATAGGATCACACGATTGTCGTAATGCGCCAATAATTAGTGTTTTTTTATATACCAATCGTGTGGTTATACAATTTATTGGCTCTTACGGCAATTCACAATATTATTGTGCTTATTTATCTCAATCAAATGCAACCCTGGTGCGACAATCGCGTGAAAGCTTTATCGGCAATCATGCACCAATGTAAATTTCAAAAATATATCAATATTTATTATATTCTTGTGTGGCAATTGAAGAAGACAATAGCCACCGATTTTTTTTTTTATAATTGTCATCCCTTAAAATATGAATTTGTTTTTCTATCATTTCTTTTTTCATTATTTTTACTTTTTTTGTCAAGCGGGCACCTGATAATAAAAGCCGATGCAATTTTTATTTTTTAGAGAACAAATATTTACTTTAGAGAATTAAATATAATTTGTAATAATATTCCAATTTAAATAAATGAATATTTTAGTGAATTAAGTTTTTTTAATTTATTGAAATGTTTTCTCATATGGACCATCATGGCCCTTCTTGTGAGCTAATCTCTGATCCACAATTTTTTTTTCTTTTTATTTATTTGTTCACTAAATGACCTCACTATAAATAAAGAGGACAATATTTTCTTTTTTTTAAAGAACGAACCATTATGACCACAAAAAAAAAAATTAATTTACCACTAGAACTATCGTGTGACAGCGTTGGGACAATTATTGTCAATACATCGTTTCGCGCCATCTTGTGACAATAAATTTTGTATAGAATAAAGCAACCGCGTGAATACAGAATTTTTAATTGGGACCATTTTATTATTGTGTGCTAATTTGTCATAATAAAATTTCTATCAGATTGGTGTATTTGAGTCAATCGTGTGATCCCAGCTTTAGAAATAAGCTTACAAAATAACAATTTTTATGTGTATTTATTTTTATTTTTGTATTATTTTCAATTTTATAAAAAAATACTTAAGTTAAATTAAATAGAATATTATAAAAAATACTTATGTTGAAATTTTTATTTTTGTACATTTATCAAGTATACATTGAATTTTTATTTTTATAAAAAATAAAATTTTAACTTAAGTTGAATAAATAAAGAAAGAATTCTCACTTTTCTTTCTTTAGAATTGACTTTTTCCACAGATCAAACACAATTCTAAGAAGTACTATTAAAAAAGTCTAATATTTCCAGCCTGTGGCGAAGACAATTATCATCGAACCATTCTGGAGTCGACCGTTTATACAACTCAATTATAAAAGATTTTATATCATTTCTTTGTGGCTCATTCTTAAAAATGTTGCCGAATATAATAATATTCTTTTTGCAGGCATCACTTAAAATATCTGATGTAGCAACTAAGTTTCCAAAATTGTTTAATCTCTGGTAATTCTTAAAGAATATAAAACGTTCGCGAGGTGCTGTAAATACTTCAACTTTTTTGAATTCCTTAAACCACTTTTCACACCACGTATCCAACAAAATATCTTATTGAGGCCAAATCGAAGTTTATAAGAGAAGAGTTATCAAAAACGTCTTCCAAAAAATAAACCGCATATACATTTTTATCGAACTCAATATCGTATGCTTCGCTTGGACTTAATTCGTTATGTTCCGTAGACGTACTTACTTCTTCAAAATCAGTATCAATTTCCATGGTCAATTTTCATTGTCTCAATTTCCATTGCCTCATCTTCGATTCAAAGTTACTGGACGAGCTCGACTGAACAATTCAAGAGGCCATAAGTTTTGCCAAAATATTATTAAGTTTGGCTACAGAAGCGTTGTTATTACCTCCTTTTTGTCGCAATACTGAAAAAGTATTTTCAAATTTGTCCTGATTAAGTGTTTTTGTCATAATAAAGCAGAAATCAGAGAATGACAATAATACTCACAAACAAAATATGCATAAGTACTTATCTATATTTATGGGTGTTGTGTATACCAATACATTAACAACATACAGATATACGTAATTCCACTTCATACTTCTAGCAAACATGTCTGTACACAACTATCTTAAACAACTTAAGCAATATGTTTGTATCCATGTTAAGTGCCATAGCTTTAAAAATTATTGTGGGCGCACATACACTTGCGTTCTAAATATGTGTATCAATGTGTATCGAAAAATTTTGAAAGTACATTAAGTTCCCGTGCCTATAATAAGTACTCATATGACATGCGTGTGTGGATAAAAGAAATGATATGCTTTTACATCATTGTTTGTCTTTTTTCTTTGTTTTTTATGACAAGCCCAAGAAACAATTTTATTTTAAACATTAAGCAAATTCCTAGAATCTTTGATATTGCAATTAAAAACTCATTTTTAAAAATACCTGGTATTTAGCATTAAAAAATCAAAGGTTAATAGCGTTTGATATTGTATTTTTTAATTCCCAGTGCAATGTTTGTTTTGTTTTTGGGGAAAACCCATTGAAGAACCTGATATAAAAGTCATTAAATAACTTGATCGAAATATTAAAAGAAAGTAATGTTTTTCATGGATGATCTAAAGCAAAAACTTTTCTACAAAAATATGGGGCAATAAAAATGTGGGAAATCCCAATATTAGACAGTAAATAATAAGCATTTGAACTTTTAAAGTATGTACACTTATACAAGTTGTAATATTGGAGAGCTGTGACGAAATTTAAAAAAAAGTAATTGAAGGAGTATACAATGTGCTAAGAAAAACTGGAGAGCCGAAAGATTTTTAAATTTGTAAAGAAGCAAACATCAATTAAGCATAAGTGCGTTCATTCACAGCCTCATGACAGTACACCAATTCAAATAAATACCAAAGAGAAAAGTGCTTGTGCTGAAGCATTCATGGATTTTGCTATAGAAGACTGTCGTCCTTTCAGTAGCGTTGAAGATTCGGATTTTCGTAAATTAATTCAAAAGTGTCCACAATTTGGTGGAAAGTGTAGTAAAAATGTTGATTTAGACATCTTTATACCCAACACAAGAAAAACGAAAATCCAATCGATGGCCACAGAGAAAAGAAATAAAACCACACATACAGAATCTTATCACCAATGGTGAGGCTGAAGTTACAATTGATATGTGGGGCGACGATTTCACTAAAAGAAATTTCTTTACACTTCCAAGTGAATTTCGAATATTATGTCTAATACAGCAGTTAACATAAAAGAAAACTAAGCCAAATTTTCGAAGAATTCGATGTGACTAACATTTCAAATGTGGTGTTCATAAAAGACCGCGGAAGTACTCGTAATATTTTAAGTGTAATAAGAGATTTCACAAGATTAAACTGTACGGCCCATCTATTTTCTAATGTCGTAACAGATGCTTTCGAATCTAAAAATGATCTAAAAGGGATTACAAATACTTGCAAAGAAATAGTAAAATACTTTCCAGCACATGCTGGAAATAACTTTCAAGAGCAATTGTCATACAAGTTGGAATTCGAATTTCGCAGTATTTGAGTCAATTTTTAAAAATATTACGTAACGGCTAGTGCTACGTAATGAATAAGCAGAGCAGACCGCTGAATGGTGTTCACTAATTAATATTACTTTTACACATTAGGCTTTTTAAACCAAGAAGTCCTAAGAAAATAATCGATATTATTGATGCGCTATTAACAGTTAATGTACAATCCTATATTCCCACTTAGAGTTTACAATCTGCGACAAAACATATAAAGAACCTTGCACTTACTATCACATGTTATAAAAATAAATAACATAGAAAAGCTCTTTCGAATATTAATTTAATAATTTTTAGCGATGAGAAAAATAAATTTAAAACAGTACAAATTTAAGTTGCAAAACCGATATTTTGCATGCGTCAAAACAATAGCACGAAAATTAAATGTTTCGATTATATGCACCCAAGCACTATCTGTAGACGGCGAATTAGTATCATGTCGAAGTACAAAAAGACCATTTACTGCTGTCAAGTCAAGATTTTGGAGCTGTTACGAAAATTCCAAAATATGATTTTTGTTGTACTTTACAGCACCTTTAAAAAATGGGGTCACTTCCCAGGTATTTGCATTTCATTTTTTTGCATTGACGCATAAATAATAGTGTTCATTTCATTTTTATTGTACAACTTTAGTTGCTATAAGAATTAAAAATATAAAATTTTTAAATTCACCGTATTTTAAAAGACTAAATTAATGACTTAATTCTAAATAATGAGGTTGTACACTTTATCTTGACGCTCACAGTATATCGTAAATACATACATATCTAAAATAATGAACGAAAGCAAAAAGTAATAAGTAAAACTGTTTTGAGTAAATTTATTTATAAATTGCTAACTCACTTAGAAAATTCTACTGTTTACAGAAACTATAATCTGTTTTCAAACCAGCAAAAATAGTTTAGTGTTAAATTATTTGAAATAAATCCTAAAATAATAATGTTAAACAAAAAAACAAAGTAGTAAGCAAACTTAGGTATACTTTTAATGGAAGACCGTACTCTTCTCTGATAACCCTAAGTTTAATGTGAGACGTTCTTGTGGCTTTAGACTGTTGAGCTGAATAAATGAACATCTTACTCCTCGATATACCAGAGACACGGTAAAACATAAAGAACGAAGTGTTTAAGTTTAGGAATGCATTTATGGCCATGGAATTGGGCCAATACACAAAATAAAGGGTATAATGGATCAATTGGAGATATCTGTTTGGAGATATCAACAAGGCAACCATCCAAAATGCTCAGATAAAAGAGTATAAACATTTTGAAAGCTCCAGCGCAATCTCCAGATTTCAGTCCCACAGAAAATCTATTGCTTATTGTAGATCTCAAAATATACCGCGATAATTGCAAAAATAAGGACGAACTTTATTGACAAGTGGAAATTTCATTGAATAAATTTCTGGTGAAATTTAATCAAGTCTATAACATGAATATGTAAACAAATTTCAAAACTAAATATCAGTAAACTAAATATCAGTAAAATTAATTCTTTAAGTGAATTTATTGATGACGTGCTTATGTTTTGTCGCATCAAAAACTGTGTTCAACGTACAAAGTAATTTTTTCTCAATTAAATAGGAATTTTCTTTGTTTTGTTTTAATTTTTTAGTGAATTTCGATGATTAAATTTAGAAATTAATAAAATAGTTTAAAATCCCAAAGTGTTTGCTTTTATTATTGAGACATTTTGTATTAACCAGAAGTTCCTGCATATGTTTTATCGCACGCTGTATGTACATATAGATTTAGCAAATCGATGCTACAAGCCGTTAGATTAGAAATCAATATTTGAAAGAAGTTTTTTGTAAAAGCACTAAAATTAGGAAAAAAAAGCACTAAACACTAACTCGAAAATTTTGAAAAAGCACTAAAAATAGTGCTAAAAGCACTGAGTTGCCAACGCTCCATCTCGTACAGTTCTTTCATTACTTGAAAACTGGAATTTTCCATCTGGTAGTTTTAGGTCACACTTCATCCATCCATTTCGCAAAGACTTCACCGAATGTGAAAAATCATACATACAAAACACTTTTTCCATTAATTTCAAAAAAAGGCTTTTCCAAAGATATTCCAAAATTAGAGAAGCATTTTCTGTTTGTTGATTGATGAGGGCACACATTTTTGTATCAATGCGCTCGAAATTTACATTTTCTTTAACCATTTCAGCTAAAGTATCAGCGTATAAACAACTATGAGAAATAAAATAGTTAAGTACGATATTCCGATTTGAAAACAAGGCCTTGAGAATAAAAACACACTCATGGATGCCATTTTTGTCAGGTCTTGCGAACCAGTGCTCTCAAATCCATCAATTAAGTCCAAACTTTAATTATATCTTCACTTTTTTCATATATTTATTTATCCATCACTAAGACATAAATATCTCACTTCTGTGGAATACTCTTTCTGGCAAGAGCTCAACAGGAGCTTACATAAAGTTTTAGTTTCGGCTCTAATATTATGTAGAGAATCTGTATGTTTGTTTATGGAGCATTCCAGGGTTTTGAGAATTGACTTTTTGACATGGTACTTAATATGTACATTTTTTAGTGCGTATAAATATATATATATATATCTGATCGATAGTTAATCAAACAATGAAAACAGAAATTCGAATACGCAGCATTTTAGTTGAGCCTCTTCCAAAATGTAGTTACATGGCGTGATAGCGGACGGAACTTTTAGTACTGGGCTGCGCACATCTGCGTACGAGATAATCACACCAATAGATACGCCTTTAGAAGGAGGGCGAATAAAAGATCGAGCGGCATTGACGGCATCCCGGACATTCTCCTTAGGAGGACTGACATGGTTACATGGTGCTTCATGGCGATCTTGTTTAACCATTGCTTGAATATGGGGTACTTTTCAGGACAATGGAAGAGTACTCTGGTGATCCTCATATTGAAACCGAGATCTAACCCAAAATAGGTGGTGAAATACAAGCCCATCTCCTTCCTGTCAGCTTTTGGCAAACTTTTAGAGTCGTTTGTCTTGAGAAGGATACAGAAAAAGATAATGGAAGGCGGAACTATCAAGGACAACCAATTTGGATTTAGGAGTGGACACTCAACTTCCCATGAACTCATGGCGCTTGGTGACTATGTAGTCAGGGGACTTAGGAGGAGATGCCCTACGCTGGCTGTAAGCCTTGATTTCTTTAAGGCCTTTGACATGGCCTGGCAGGAGGGGATCTTATATAAGATGCTGGAATTTAGATTTGATCGCGTGACGACCAGGATGGTTGCCGATTTCTTGAGGTCCCGAAGATTCATCGGGAAGGTGGGAGGAGATGTTTCTCGGTCGAGACTGATTACTACTGGTGTACCGCAGGGACCGTTACTGGGACCAGTCCTACACAATATTTTTATTGCGGATATACCGCAGCCTTCAGAGGGGACTTCCTTCTGATGTATGCTGATGACATACTGATTGCGGCTAATGGTCCTCTGGCGAGGGGATAGGACAACAGGATGAACCGATATTTGGGTGTCCTGCACGAGTATTTTGGAAAATGGGGTCTTCGGCTGAATATGGATAAGACGGATAGTGGTCTCCTTTATAAGAAAAAACTCTAAATCTCATGTTCCTCGTCTGACTATTGGTGGGGAGTGCGTGAATAGGTTGAGGTACCTTGGAGTACTCTTCCATGATGACTTTGAGTTTTATAGGCACATAGACCACATCATCGATAAGGCGAAGGGAGTCTGTCACATGTATCATGGATTACTTGGACGCACAGTGGGCCTGAGCACCAGGATCAGGCTACTGGTATACCACCAGATTGTGAGACCACTTATGTCCTATGCCTCTCCAGTTTGGTTCGGGATATCCTCAAGCCAGATGGAGAGACTTAGGAAATTGGAGAGAAGGATACTTTCTTCGTGCCTGGGTCTCCGTACTATTGTACGCGCTGACGGAAATGTTCGTAGTCCGGCATGTGGAACAATTTACCGTAGGATTGATTTGAGGAGGATAGATGTTTTCCAGGTGGACTCTTCGTATTTTTGGAGAACGCGTCCTCTCTACGGAATAATCTTGTTATGGTATGCTTCAATATGGCATCTGACCTTAAGGTAATACGTGGATGCCGATACTACTCGCCGGTTGATCTCTTGACACTGGGAGATGGTGATCTCCTCTATAGGGATGCAGACCTTCTATTTTACCATAGGAGTGTAAACACTTTGAATATTGAGGATCTCGTTTACGTAACTACTCAATGGATAACTTGAGGTGGGAATTGATTTTTTCCAACATTTTGTTATGTAATTTTAAGATTAGTTTTCAAGTATTTTTATTAGTTTTAGTTATAGAATATGAATGTGTTATTTTTTTAAATCTTATGGAAATTTATATATTATTGAGTATATTGATAGATCGTATATTTAAGGACCGCCGCAGTGTGGCTGCAATTGGACAGAGATAAACTTAATCTTAGATAAGACCCTAGTATGTTAAGAAACTTTAGAATATGAATAATAGTTTAAGAAACAATGTAAAATGACGGTATTGATTGAATAAAATGAAATGAAATTTGCTAGCTAGCGTTTCCAAACGACTTATACCAGAAAAGGTAGCCTCTGTTATGGTGACGACATCAGAGAGCTATGCGAAATTGCCCAGACTTGAGAGCAAAAAGATGTCAAACAATATTTTTTTGAGTTTTTTGGTATCTTTTCTATTATTAAGTTGTATTAAAAACAAAAAAAAAACTAATAAACTCCAAAACAAACATAGCCATTTCGCTGATTATTTCATGTAAAGTGCCAAAAATGGTGATTGAAATTTTTGTATGGAGACCCCCTCAGGGAGAATCCAGGCGGTATGCCACTAGCATGGGTGGGTCTGGCCTCCAAAGTTAGTGGGGGTCGTTCATATATTTAGACTCGATTGATTTACTTTAAATGGGTCAAAGTGGAATTTTTAAAAATTTAACCTTTGGGTTAAAATAAGAAACATCAGAATTCATTTTAGTGTAATGGTTCTTTGGGAAAAGTTTCTTTTTTTGATCCCTAGAATACGATTTTCCTTGTCACTTTGGCGATTTTTAAATCGACCCGCCCTAACATACAAACCAAAGAATATACAATTCATTTAGAATGTGCATGTTATACAATTAAAATATTTTATTTTTTTTTTTTTGTAGATTTTATGACACGAGAGGGGGAGGGAAAGGAAACTCAACCAAAGATAATTTAAATTTTACGTATGTATATACGTCATTTAAAATATGTAAGTTTGCATGTGCGTTGGATACACAAATTTTTTTGTGATGAAGTACTTCGATTGCTTATTTTAAAATTTTAGCAGTTTTTGCAAGAGTTGCCTTTTATAACATTGTATACATTCGTAGCAAAAAAGGATAAAAAGAGCCCGACCTTTTTGCTTTGTATAAGATAAACTATGTTTTTTTGTTTTAGTACGGATATACTGGGATCATCACCGAATTGAATATGCCCTTCACAAAGTGTAAAATATATAACATTTTGAACCAGGAATGCATTTTTTAATAGAAAAACCAATAAAAAAATTATATTTCACGTACCTATTTCGTTAAAAGGTCTTTCAAAACAATCATTAGGAAAATGAAACTACATTCTAAGTAGGTTTATTATTTTTTTAATGAAAAAGCCAATTAAAAATAGCGGTTCAGGTTATTTGCAAATGAGTTTTCCAAAAATGGCATTTGAAATATTTAATATTTTGAAGCAGGTATGCATTTTTCAATTTAAAAACCCATAAAAAATTTCAGGTAGTTTTTCCTAAACTTCATTACAAAAATGTAACTACACTGTTCGCATTAATGTAACTACATCAGATATATATATATATATATATATATATATATTTATACGCACTAAAAAATGTACATATTAAGTACCATGTCAAAAAGTCAATTCTCAAAACCCTGGAATGCTCCATAAACAAACATACAGATTCTCTACATAATATTAGAGCCGAAACTAAAACTTTATGTAAGCTCCTGTTGAGCTCTTGCCAGAAAGAGTATTCCACAGAAGTGAGATATTTATGTCTTAGTGATGGATAAATAAATATATGAAAAAAGTGAAGATATAATTAAAGTTTGGACTTAATTGATGGATTTGAGAGCACTGGTTCGCAAGACCTGACAAAAATGGCATCCATGAGTGTGTTTTTATTCTCAAGGCCTTGTTTTCAAATCGGAATATCGTACTTAACTATTTTATTTCTCATAGTTGTTTATACGCTGATACTTTAGCTGAAATGGTTAAAGAAAATGTAAATTTCGAGCGCATTGATACAAAAATGTGTGCCCTCATCAATCAACAAACAGAAAATGCTTCTCTAATTTTGGAATATCTTTGGAAAAGCCTTTTTTTGAAATTAATGGAAAAAGTGTTTTGTATGTATGATTTTTCACATTCGGTGAAGTCTTTGCGAAATGGATGGATGAAGTGTGACCTAAAACTACCAGATGGAAAATTCCAGTTTTCAAGTAATGAAAGAACTGTACGAGATGGAGCGTTGGCAACTCAGTGCTTTTAGCACTATTTTTAGTGCTTTTTCAAAATTTTCGAGTTAGTGTTTAGTGCTTTTTTTTTTCCTAATTTTAGTGCTTTTACAAAAAACTTCTTTCAAATATTGATTTCTAATCTAACGGCTTGTAGCATCGATTTGCTAAATCTATATGTACATACAGCGTGCGATAAAACATATGCAGGAACTTCTGGTTAATACAAAATGTCTCAATAATAAAAGCAAACACTTTGGGATTTTAAACTATTTTATTAATTTCTAAATTTAATCATCGAAATTCACTAAAAAATTAAAACAAAACAAAGAAAATTCCTATTTAATTGAGAAAAAATTACTTTGTACGTTGAACACAGTTTTTGATGCGACAAAACATAAGCACGTCATCAATAAATTCACTTAAAGAATTAATTTTACTGATATTTAGTTTACTGATATTTATTTTTGAAATTTGTTTACATATTCATGTTATAGACTTGATTAAATTTCACCAGAAATTTATTCAATGAAATTTCCACTTGTCAATAAAGTTCGTCCTTATTTTTGCAATTATCGCGGTATATTTTGAGATCTACAATAAGCAATAGATTTTCTGTGGGACTGAAATCTGGAGATTGCGCTGGAGCTTTCAAAATGTTTATACTCTTTTATCTGAGCATTTTGGATGGTTGCCTTGTTGATATCTCCAAACAGATATCTCCAATTGATCCATTATACCCTTTATTTTGTGTATTGGCCCAATTCCATGGCCATAAATGCATTCCTAAACTTAAACACTTCGTTCTTTATGTTTTACCGTGTCTCTGGTATATCGAGGAGTAAGATGTTCATTTATTCAGCTCAACAGTCTAAAGCCACAAGAACGTCTCACATTAAACTTAGGGTTATCAGAGAAGAGTACGGTCTTCCATTAAAAGTATACCTAAGTTTGCTTACTACTTTGTTTTTTTGTTTAACATTATTATTTTAGGATTTATTTCAAATAATTTAACACTAAACTATTTTTGCTGGTTTGAAAACAGATTATAGTTTCTGTAAACAGTAGAATTTTCTAAGTGAGTTAGCAATTTATAAATAAATTTACTCAAAACAGTTTTACTTATTACTTTTTGCTTTCGTTCATTATTTTAGATATGTATGTATTTACGATATACTGTGAGCGTCAAGATAAAGTGTACAACCTCATTATTTAGAATTAAGTCATTAATTTAGTCTTTTAAAATACGGTGAATTTAAAAATTTTATATTTTTAATTCTTATAGCAACTAAAGTTGTACAATAAAAATGAAATGAACACTATTATTTATGCGTCAATGCAAAAAAATGAAATGCAAATACCTGGGAAGTGACCCCATTTTTTAAAGGTGCTGTAAAGTACAACAAAAATCATATTTTGGAATTTTCGTAACAGCTCCAAAATCTTGACTTGACAGCAGTAAATGGTCTTTTTGTACTTCGACATGATACTAATTCGCCGTCTACAGATAGTGCTTGGGTGCATATAATCGAAACATTTAATTTTCGTGCTATTGTTTTGACGCATGCAAAATATCGGTTTTGCAACTTAAATTTGTACTGTTTTAAATTTATTTTTCTCATCGCTAAAAATTATTAAATTAATATTCGAAAGAGCTTTTCTATGTTATTTATTTTTATAACATGTGATAGTAAGTGCAAGGTTCTTTATATGTTTTGTCGCAGATTGTAAACTCTAAGTGGGAATATAGGATTGTACATTAACTGTTAATAGCGCATCAATAATATCGATTATTTTCTTAGGACTTCTTGGTTTAAAAAGCCTAATGTGTAAAAGTAATATTAATTAGTGAACACCATTCAGCGGTCTGCTCTGCTTATTCATTACGTAGCACTAGCCGTTACGTAATATTTTTAAAAATTGACTCAAATACTGCGAAATTCGAATTCCAACTTGTATGACAATTGCTCTTGAAAGTTATTTCCAGCATGTGCTGGAAAGTATTTTACTATTTCTTTGCAAGTATTTGTAATCCCTTTTAGATCATTTTTAGATTCGAAAGCATCTGTTACGACATTAGAAAATAGATGGGCCGTACAGTTTAATCTTGTGAAATCTCTTATTACACTTAAAATATTACGAGTACTTCCGCGGTCTTTTATGAACACCACATTTGAAATGTTAGTCACATCGAATTCTTCGAAAATTTGGCTTAGTTTTCTTTTATGTTAACTGCTGTATTAGACATAATATTCGAAATTCACTTGGAAGTGTAAAGAAATTTCTTTTAGTGAAATCGTCGCTCCACATATCAATTGTAACTTCAGCCTCACCATTGGTGATAAGATTCTGTATGTGTGGTTTTATTTCTTTTCTCTGTGGCCATCGATTGGATTTTCGTTTTTCTTGTGTTGGGTATAAAGATGTCTAAATCAACATTTTTACTACACTTTCCACCAAATTGTGGACACTTTTGAATTAATTTACGAAAATCCGAATCTTCAACGCTACTGAAAGGACGACAGTCTTCTATAGCAAAATCCATGAATGCTTCAGCACAAGCACTTTTCTCTTTGGTATTTATTTGAATTGGTGTACTGTCATGAGGCTGTGAATGAACGCACTTATGCTTAATTGATGTTTGCTTCTTTACAAATTTAAAAATCTTTCGGCTCTCCAGTTTTTCTTAGCACATTGTATACTCCTTCAATTACTTTTTTTTAAATTTCGTCACAGCTCTCCAATATTACAACTTGTATAAGTGTACATACTTTAAAAGTTCAAATGCTTATTATTTACTGTCTAATATTGGGATTTCCCACATTTTTATTGCCCCATATTTTTGTAGAAAAGTTTTTGCTTTAGATCATCCATGAAAAACATTACTTTCTTTTAATATTTCGATCAAGTTATTTAATGACTTTTATATCAGGTTCTTCAATGGGTTTTCCCCAAAAACAAAACAAACATTGCACTGGGAATTAAAAAATACAATATCAAACGCTATTAACCTTTGATTTTTTAATGCTAAATACCAGGTATTTTTAAAAATGAGTTTTTAATTGCAATATCAAAGATTCTAGGAATTTGCTTAATGTTTAAAATAAAATTGTTTCTTGGGCTTGTCATAAAAAACAAAGAAAAAAGACAAACAATGATGTAAAAGCATATCATTTCTTTTATCCACACACGCATGTCATATGAGTACTTATTATAGGCACGGGAACTTAATGTACTTTCAAAATTTTTCGATACACATTGATACACATATTTAGAACGCAAGTGTATGTGCGCCCACAATAATTTTTAAAGCTATGGCACTTAACATGGATACAAACATATTGCTTAAGTTGTTTAAGATAGTTGTGTACAGACATGTTTGCTAGAAGTATGAAGTGGAATTACGTATATCTGTATGTTGTTAATGTATTGGTATACACAACACCCATAAATATAGATAAGTACTTATGCATATTTTGTTTGTGAGTATTATTGTCATTCTCTGATTTCTGCTTTATTATGACAAAAACACTTAATCAGGACAAATTTGAAAATACTTTTTCAGTATTGCGACAAAAAGGAGGTAATAACAACGCTTCTGTAGCCAAACTTAATAATATTTTGGCAAAACTTATGGCCTCTAGAATTGTTCAGTCGAGCTCGTCCAGTAACTTTGAATCGAAGATGAGGCAATGGAAATTGAGACAATGAAAATTGACCATGGAAATTGATACTGATTTTGAAGAAGTAAGTACGTCTACGGAACATAACGAATTAAGTCCAAGCGAAGCATACGATATTGAGTTCGATAAAAATGTATATGCGGTTTATTTTTTGGAAGACGTTTTTGATAACTCTTCTCTTATAAACTTCGATTTGGCCTCAATAAGATATTTTGTTGGATACGTGGTGTGAAAAGTGGTTTAAGGAATTCAAAAAAGTTGAAGTATTTACAGCACCTCGCGAACGTTTTATATTCTTTAAGAATTACCAGAGATTAAACAATTTTGGAAACTTAGTTGCTACATCAGATATTTTAAGTGATGCCTGCAAAAAGAATATTATTATATTCGGCAACATTTTTAAGAATGAGCCACAAAGAAATGGTATAAAATCTTTTATAATTGAGTTGTATAAACGGTCGACCCCAGAATGGTTCGATGATAATTGTCTTCGCCACAGGCTGGAGATATTAGACTTTTTTAATAGTACTTCTTAGAATTGTGTTTGATCTGTGGAAAAAGTCAATTCTAAAGAAAGAAAAGTGAGAATTCTTTCTTTATTTATTCAACTTAAGTTAAAATTTTATTTTTTATAAAAATAAAAATTCAATGTATACTTGATAAATGTACAAAAATAAAAATTTCAACATAAGTATTTTTTATAATATTCTATTTAATTTAACTTAAGTATTTTTTTTATAAAATTGAAAATAATACAAAAATAAAAATAAATACACATAAAAATTGTTATTTTGTAAGCTTATTTCTAAAGCTGGGATCACACGATTGACTCAAATACACCAATCTGATAGAAATTTTATTATGACAAATTAGCACACAATAATAAAATGGTCCCAATTAAAAATTCTGTATTCACGCGGTTGCTTTATTCTATACAAAATTTATTGTCACAAGATGGCGCGAAACGATGTATTGACAATAATTGTCCCAACGCTGTCACACGATAGTTCTAGTGGTAAATTAATTTTTTTTTTGTGGTCATAATGGTTCGTTCTTTAAAAAAAAGAAAATATTGTCCTCTTTATTTATAGTGAGGTCATTTAGTGAACAAATAAATAAAAAGAAAAAAAAATTGTGGATCAGAGATTAGCTCACAAGAAGGGCCATGATGGTCCATATGAGAAAACATTTCAATAAATTAAAAAAACTTAATTCACTAAAATATTCATTTATTTAAATTGGAATATTATTACAAATTATATTTAATTCTCTAAAGTAAATATTTGTTCTCTAAAAAATAAAAATTGCATCGGCTTTTATTATCAGGTGCCCGCTTGATAAAAAAAAAGTAAAAATAATGAAAAAAGAAATGATAGAAAAACAAATTCATATTTTAAGGGATGACAATTATAAAAAAAAAAATCGGTGGCTATTGTCTTCTTCAATTGCCACACAAGAATATAATAAATATTGGTATATATTTGAAATTTACATTGGTGCATGATTGCCGATAAAGCTTTCACGCGATTGTCGCACCAGGGTTGCATTTGATTGAGATAAATAAGCCCAATAATATTGTGAATTGCCGTAAGAGCCAATAAATTGTATAACCACACGATTGGTATATAAAAAAACACTAATTATTGGCGCATTACGACAATCGTGTGATCCTATTTTAATAGAAATTTTAATAGAAATTTTATTTAGAATATTGTAATATAACTGAAAAAATAATTATATTATTTACATATTGTTACGTTTTTACCTTTTTAAAAACGTGTATTTATGAGTTCGTAGATTGTAGTTAAAATAAAAATAAAATTTTGTTTAGTTTTTAATTAAAATACTTTATTCAACACAGTTTTGTGCACCATTGCTTGTAACCTTACAATTTTTATTCTTAATTACTCTTTTTGTTTACAACTTTGTAAACAACAACAATTACTCGACAGATCTTTCTACTTAAAGATCTTCTAACCCAAACTTAGTAACAACTTAGGTTCGATCACGACCTCTTCAATCAGAGTTTAACCACCCTAAACGCTCTTAACACTGAGTTTGAACCAATAACGCGTTTACTGAGTTTACCACACATAAACTGTACTCGCTGATTGTTGTTCGTATCGATGTGCTTTTTATATAACTGAATAAACAATACATCGAAAGCTCTCAAGCCTCTCGACATTTCAGGTATATTAAATTTCCTTCTTTTATTTTCGTTTTAGTTGTTGTGTAGCTAGTCGAATGTAAACATCTACTTCTTTCAGCTCTTAGTATTTATATGTATAGATAAAAAGTATCATGTATTCGATGTAGATTAATATATTTTCGTTTGCACAACAACAATTATGCTTTTCCCTATATTAATTTGCAGTCTTTTGTTTGACTATATTCTTTATTCATATAAATTTTTATATTTATTTAAAACAAATATAAAGAAAAGGCGCAACAAAAAAGAAACACACATGATAATGCATGGGTGCAAACATACTAGTGAGCATGCTAGTTGTCTTTTTATTTTCTTTTCTTTTGTGAGAATGCTTATGAAGTGAGCAAACAGTACTATTTTACACGAGAACAGTGCTTCCACCTTGTATGTAATTACACATATTGTGTGCAATTTTACATTGCGTGTGTTGCCTGTGTGTAATTTTACCTTTTGTTGGTCCGTTTTCTTTAATCGCCATATTTTGAAGTTTGCCATATGGTATTACTATATGGACGTACGAAATTTCCTCTTTTGCAAAAAACCGATTTTAATCATAAAAATACAAAAACTACCTTTCTTAAGCATGGAGGAACATGGTTTGAAACTGTATGTATATTGAATTCTGGTGACGACGGTTTACATGTTTTGATAGTTAAGTGAACAAATTTGTTTATCTCAATATTCAAAAGGAAAATAAAAGCAAAGTGCAGAGAAGGGGGTAACACTAGCAATTTCCAATACTACCAAACCAACGATCTTAAGCAAACATCCGGTAATTAAAAGTTTAGTACACCATAGATCCGAAAGAATGCCAATATTTAGCTAAGTTATTAGCTTATAAGTGCGTGAAGGTCTGAGAAACCAGTATTGTATCCGTAACGAGATTTTACAGGTGTTTCAAAAATTCCAAAGACAGATCCTTGTTTTACTCTATAGCGCCTATCAAAAAAATAGTATTATTTCCGGGTTATTTCAACTTCGTCCTTTTTTCTCGCACAGTGTAATTAACACCCGGAAAGATTTATACATTTATTTTTACGTGTACGGGACTTTTCTATGACAAAAACTCTTGTCAGACTATACCTTGGAGTCAGTGTATGTATATACATAATATTCTTAGAAATATAATTATGTCTGTAATATTTCTTCATATGTGTCATTTTGATGCCGGTTGTGTGTAATTCGTAATGCTATTGGTGGCAACACTGCACGAGAATAAAAATTAAGAGAGCTAACATCAAAGGCAGGTTTCAATATTAAAACGCTCATAGAACAATTTTTATACATATATGAGATGCACACTCTATGTATTGTATGCTCTTTGCTTTAATTTACGTGCTCATTGCCTTTACATGCTCAACCGTATTGTTCTGTGTTCTTATTTCTCTAAATTCAGTACACAATTATTTTTTAAGTGCAGGTCTTGTACCTGCACATTTAACTTATGTGCCTTTGGTTTTTAGAACTTTTTTCATATAAAAAACTACGATTAGCTGCATCTAGCAAAAAAAGTGAAAATGTGAATTTAAAAAACTAATCAACTGCTTTGTTATTCAAATGTATTAATTATTATCATCACTAGATTGCAAAGACCAAATTGTTATCATTTAATTTCAGATGATTTCCTGGCCTTTGAAATAATAATCTTTGTTTATTGTTTACATATCTGCACGATAAGACAGGTAAAGGCTTTAATTTAACTGTACCTTTGGCTTATCTGCACAAAAGTTCTTGCAAAAGTTAGTTGTGCAGGTGAGTCAAAACTACTATATATAAAGTACTTATATTAAACTTAATGTAAGAAATATTTATGAATATGATATTTAATTATAGCATCTATTCTAAAATACCTATTGCTGTTACTTAGATATCTACTTATGAATAATGCCTAAATTTTAAATTTTTGTTTGAACATTTATTCAGAATTCTTTTAGAATCTTGACATATGTATATAATTATGAAATGCTATATTTACACTAGAAATAAAAAGTCTGCGTACATATGCTTAAAAAGAGTTTTATAGTTCAAATTGTTATTAAATATTGAAATAGCTAAACTAATTCAAGAGCTTTTAAATAGATCGACCTCTTACTACTTTCTTTATGGCAACTCTATTTTTGAATAGTAGATTATATTCATTTTATGGATGTGAAATTGAGAATTGTTCCATCTTTAGCTAAGAAAAGTCTAACTCTGCATACATGAATCATGTAATTTCGTGTCCTAAGTGTTTATTTTGACGAAGTTTTAATTGCTTATAGTTAATATGGACAGAAAAGTAGATAAATCCAGCAGAGCGAGAAATTATCGTGTATTATGTGGTTTAATTTGTCAAAGAAAACCCAAGATAACAGCAGGATGTTGAAAACAACTTTAGAAAACATTTGCAACGATACCGTTGGGAAATTGCTAAAAAAAAAGAAGCAGTTACCATGACCGCGGAGCACGAAGGATACCGTACATTTCACTTTTTAACAGAAAAAGGAAACATTGGTTACAAAGGAACACGTAGATAAGCCTCCAGAGTTCTGGTAAAAAGTAATTTTTCAAATGAGAGCAAATTTTTCACTTATGAAATAAAAGGATAACAAATAGTGTGGAGAATAGTGATCTGTTCTCCTTATCTCAAAAAAGAACACTTGTCTGGTCAGTGAAGCATTGTGGTGGCGGTATAATAGTCTGGGGATGCATGGAAGCAAACGGAGTAGGCCAGTTGCAATTTATTGAAACAACAATATATAAAAGAGGCTACCGTTGAAAGCAATTTACAACAAAGTGCAACGAAATTGGGCTTGCAGGGTCAATTTATGCTGCAGCAAGATAATGACCCTAAGCATACCGTAATCATAGTGGAACTGTGGCGTACTAAGCAATTGAGAATCGCCAGATCTCCTTTGGGATTTATTAGAGAATAAAATTGGAAAATATCAAATGACTTCAAAAGGCAGACTTAAAGATGTTATGCAAAATGAATGGATGGATGGATAACACACGAAGAAACCAAGGTTTTAAGATGCAAAGGCTATCCATTAAGCTAAAAATTTTAAAATATTTATATTTTAAACCTAAGAAAAGTTTATTTGTTTTGTTTTGTTGTTGTTAACTATGAATAACTTATTTAATTTTTATGGTTATTTCAAAAGAGTGAAATGTATTTAATAAATAAAAAACGTTTTTGTATTAAAAAATATACTTTTTCAGAATTATTTTGCTCCTATTTAATAGGCTAAGTTAATGTACGCAGACTTTTTAGACTTAGTGTACATTGTAAATTGTTTAAAATAATCTAAGTTCTTAACCAATGTGGCCAATTTTCAAAACTTTTATATAATGCATTTGCTGAAGTTAAAACAGAACTAGGATCTAATGAATGCGCTCCGACAATTCTATAATTCGAAGATAATTTTTTTAAGCGTACCCCATCCTGCAGTAATAGTTTGGTAGCATTAAGCTGTTTATAAGATGGCGGTTGTTTTTTGAATTGTCCAATATAAGCCAAACTTACACTATCATCATTAAAACCTTTTAAAACAGAACCTCTTTTATCCCAGCCACGACCTTCATATACATTTCCATCACCGCCAATAAGAAAGTTATAAATTATATCATCCTGCTGTTCTGATTCAATGTTGAATGTTTGCGTAAACCGAACAGTATATGTACAGGCAGCCTGAAGCGAAATAAATTAATAATATAGATACGAGTATATGTATGCATGTTCATAATAGTGGAAGAAAATAATATATGTATGTATATGTACCTATGTATGTAATTACTAACCTGAGTTTCACATTCGGCTGTTTTTGTTGGAATGACTATCACACGATTGACGGGGAGATCAAGTGGAATCCCTGGATTAATAGGAGGTTGAGCCAGCCAACCATCTCTTGGTACTATGCGCAAAACAAGTCCACCTCCATCATTATCCTGAGCTGCAATGCATATGCAATGATTAAATAATAATTTTAAATTTTTGGTTTTTAATATTAAACTAATTATGGTAAAGTCTTTATATCTTCAGCGCAAGGAAAATAAATCGTTTGTATATTTCACCATTTTAAAATGTAAATTGTTACTAAAACTTGAATTTTAATTTATCATATATTTTGTTTGCTTTGCTTTTATTTTGTACGAGTATAGTTGTTCATTTTGCCACTTTCTAATTTAAAACTGAACTATGATTTTTATTTGATATACATATTAATCTATTAGAGACCTGCATGAATGTCAATAAAATCAGTCATGAGCTTTTCATGGGACTTTTGTCCCTGATCAAATCACACGTGTTCTTACGCTCTTGCTCTTAATTGTCAATGCACATGTATACTGAATGTACGCAATTGTCTTTAAGGCAAAGATAACAATTAAAAAAAATTTTTTACGCTCTTGCTTTTTTTGTTGTCACCAGGGCTGCCAGATGAAATTTACAGAATATCGTAATTTTTCCGATAAATTAGAAAAAAAAAAAAATCTCAAAGAAATCGTACCAAAAAATAAGCAAATTTTTAGTGTTTTAATTTTTTTTTAAAGTACTACCGTAGTACACAAAAAATTACACATTTTTATTGCGTGCATAAAGCTACTTACAAATGAAACCTCATTGTCAAATCGCTTAACTTCAGAATTTTATTAGATAGTAATGTCAAAACGCCGTATTGACTTTTTAAAACTATTCTTTGATTCTTTTATAATTGCTTTCTTTCAGCCTTGATACGATCAAATAAACTCATCAACGTTTTATATGTAACGTATATATACGTTGTCGGCATTGATTAATGAAAAACAGAAAATTCTGATTCTCTCATTTGATGACTTTTTGTTTGACCGTCTCAAATTGTTATTGACAGTTGCTTCGATTTTAATCTAATAAACACAGAAGATATTTTAGCAAACAAAAACTACGAAATTAAAATCCAAATGATATATGACGACTTTTTAAACGTTAAGCACACGACACTCACACATATGCATTATTTGATAAGTTTATTTGATCGTCTTCAGACCGCTTTATATTTTTTCACTAATTTTTTATATGTGAACAAACAATTGTTAGCTTTTGTTGCTTATTTGAAATTTTTGATATAGTGTCACAGTAATTGTATAATTGTATGTACAAAAAAATATCAAGACTTAAGATCCCATACACACTCACGCAAATAGTTCTTCACTTAAAAAACGAATTCGCATATTTCTTTACACTTGATAGCAAGCAAAAACAGAAAAATAAAGTTAGTTGTCTCACCTTCAAAGAACTATTAATATTTACTTTTAGAGTAGCCAACTGTCCATATAGCAGAAATCGTCATTTTAGAGACAAAAAACGTCAATTGTTATTTTGCCAAGATTTTGTTAAAAAATCGCCTAAAATTATGGTTGTCACTGAGATAGCGACAAGTGCACATGTACAGCGGTTGTATGTCCATTTTTTTAGGTCATGAAAAAAATTTTAAGAAATGTACATATGTACAAAAAATATCTTATTGTAAAAAATGCGTTTGGTAATCCCCAATGCATTATGTGTTATAAAATATTTAAGGAAAATATAAAAGTTTGTAGAAGACATTTTTTTAATTTTCCTTATGAAATTAAAAGATTAGATGAAAATGAAAGGTTTTTGAATTTAACAAAAACAATTTTTGTTGAAAAATTACATAAAAGAATGGGTTATTAGTATGGAAACTGGTAAACCAAAATCGACAAATAAAAATGTAAAAATAGATATATCTATGTAGCTTAATCAGCTTATGCATAGTCCAACAAGGTAGATCATTTACCGAAGGAAAATTTGTAAAACAAATTTTTGAAAGAGTTAAATTGCAACCTAAATTTGATATATTCCATCCCATTATCATGTTTTACCTTGTTTAGACGTTTTAAGCAAATCGGAGCTTATATTGAATCTGTTATAAAGCAAACCCTTAAAAATTGTATTTTTTATTCTTTTTCCTTAAAGGAAAGCACAGACATTAATGATCTTTTCGAGTTATTTGCATCTTTTCGAGTCTTTGCATTCGTTGCGTCGATGCAAAACCAAATGTTTTAGAAACAATGTTTTCATTTGAAACATTATACACAAATGTAACTGGGAAGTGGTTTTCGATGTTGTCAGCGATAAATTATTATCTTTTGTAGATTCCAAAAAATTCGTGTTTACACAGATGGGGAAATCATGCGATTGTTATTTTTTTTAAATAGTGTTTTAAGGTAATAAAGGTTTGTTAACAATTTTATGATTTTTTCATGAGTTCCTTTACTTAATGACTCCGGCAATTTTCAACCAATTTCTAAACTTTGCGACGTATTTTATTCATATGTGACTAAACGTAGTTTATTTTGTAATTCTATAAAATAGTGCGTAAAAAAAAAGAAACTTAAAATCGGTTAATATTCAGATAAGTTATCAGCTTACAAGTGCATGAAATTCTGAAATACCAGGTTTTTATCCGCAACTTTTTTGTATATGTTTTTTTACTTAAATACTTTTATTTATTTATTTTTTTTAAATTTATATTTTCTTACTTTTAATAAAAAAGTAATTCATAAAGGTAATAATACTATCAACTTAACCCTCCCTGAGAACGCAATTTTTATGTTCTCATTAACGCAACTACATTTTTCCTCTTGCACATAACTGATAAAAAAAGTCAAACTTATGCATTCACTTTAAAATAAATCATTGTTGAGATCCCATTCATCTTTTTATGTTTGCTGAAGTGTGTATGTCTCTTTGATAAATTATGAATGCTTCAGCCTTTCATTGTTCTCTGCTTTCAGTCATTTGCGTTTGAGTGAATCACGAGCATGCTGAATCAAGAGAACAGTGAATACTTCACAGTACACAGTATGCATTCATTGTGTTGTAACGATTTATTATTAAAAAACAAAACAGAAATATGAAACATAAGGAAGCGATAAAAAAATGCATGCAATAAAATTTTATACCAGGGTGTTTTAAGAGGGTGCACTCTATCATCCATGTGTTTTATGCAAATTTAGGCAAAGATCTGCTCTTTTCTTTTATTTACACACGTACGTAGTCACACGCATAGGTAAAAAATAAGCAAAAAAAAAACAACAAAGAGAAGCATTGAGGAAACAAGTGGAACAATACAGTGCAAAGTGGCCAGAGTGTGGGAGTCTCAAATTACTACCGCAATTGTAAAATTCATTAATATTTGTTTGCCTAACGCTAAAATGACAAAGAATGCTTGAAATGACAAAGAAAAGAAGAATAATACTCGTAATTTCTACAAACAGATATCTGGTCGTGTTCGTAACTAACAGTTATCTTTACCTATTCGGTAAAACAACTTTGGTAATTTCAACGTTACTTTTGCCTACGTGTTTTTATTTTTAAAAATATGGCAACATTTGTCAAACATATTTGTCATTTTACATTATTTTAAGCTCAAATCCGGCGTGCTTCGCCATTTTTATTTTAATTTTTATCTTTGTTAGTATTTTTACACCTTTTCCCATATTTTACAGTACAAGTTCGAACACTTAAGATAGCCTGTATGAAAGGCATTGCAAATTTTAAAATAATTGGTTCTGCATAAGAGGGGCTTAACACAATAATACAAGTCGTACGACATGTCAAGTGTTTGTGTAGAAGGGAACGGATAGTATCGTGTAAACTCAATATGTAATGAGAGCTTACGACATTGAGAAAAAATACGGATGAAAATTTGGGAGTCGTACGGCTCTCTTCGTTTTTTTAAAAAACTTTATTAGATCAAGGGTGTTTTTATATGTAAACATATAAAATAAACAAAGAAATGAGCACAATTTTTTTGCTCGAACTATTGGTCTCTTTTAAAAAAGCTGCTTTCATATTACTTTGTTTTGGTTTTTTACGTACGTGTAAACGTAAAAAATCTGTCGCGTGATTTTTACTTCCATATTTAAAATACGGAAAAATTTTATAATATTTTCTCTATGATTTTACGTACGTAAAGTATTATCGTGTACACTAGTGTTTACAAACATACCAACACATATTCGTTTTTATATTTTTTAAAACTATTTGACAAAACATTGAAAACATACATATGTAAATAAATTTTGATTTACCTTTTGAGTTACCTATCGAAAATCGATGCTATAAAATATACTATACTTTACCCAGTAGGTAAGGTATAATTATTACAAATACATTACACCATAGACATCTATACACAGCTATATATCTATTTGTAAAAATTACGGGCATGAGTGTAGTTGTTTTTATGAATGCAGTAGTTTTTTGATGAATGCGTTGGCTTTGATTTACTATACACTGCCTTGAGTTTATTGCTGTTGTGTAGTGAACAATGCAAGAGAGCATTCATTTTTAAGAAATATTGTTGAATAAAGTTTTTCTCTCATTAAATTCTTGTATTGAGTTTATGTTGTGCAGTAAATACCGTCACAATATTAAGGCTCAAACATAATATACTTTTGCTTACTTAAGCCACTGTCAAAAACTCAACGAGAAGTCTGTGAAATACTTAATCAATTTTTTGGTTGCTATAATGTACTTTTTGAATAATTGTGTTAGTGAGAACATGAAAATTGCTCTCTGGGAGTTGAGTTGAATGGATGATTACCGTTATTAGTATCTGGATGCATTTGTTTTTTATTAAAAATTTTAATATTTTGTGTAAATGTTTTAGTATTATCAGAAAAATAATACAGTTTTAATATAAATTAA
The DNA here is from genome assembly GCA_023159175.1 of Wohlfahrtia magnifica. Classification (NCBI taxonomy): domain Eukaryota; kingdom Metazoa; phylum Arthropoda; class Insecta; order Diptera; family Sarcophagidae; genus Wohlfahrtia; species Wohlfahrtia magnifica. The sequence goes on along the minus strand of JAKWBJ010000032.1, from coordinate 560,444 downwards.
AAAATCTTCATACACCCATATGCAAGTTCAATCGTCGCTGTTTCATAAGTGTTTCTTTTGCTATTGTTTTGCATATAATAGACAAACAGCTGTTTACGTGCGATTGGATTCGCTCAAAACGTAAGCAAATGAAACTGAACGTTGAAGCTAGGTTCGGCATTCGTTGTGGTTGAAAGAAATGAATGCAGTAATGCAAGCCTCTGATATGTATGTACGTTCGTGTGGCGAACGTACATACCAGGTTCAATCCTAGGCCAGACCACCTGAAAGAGAGAAAACGTTTTTATACAGCGACATCACCTAATAACATTAGCTAGTAACTGGCTATAAGGATTACTACTATTCTTTAATGCATTTCCCGTTCGGAGCTGGCGTTATACTGTAGGTCGCCTTCAATGAACCTAAAAATAGAATCGGGTGCAATTCATTGACTGAGAGCAGTCCCCGTGTTCTTCCGTGGAATATTATAGGAATTATTATTATATGTACGTTTAATACATGTGAATATTTCTAATTAATTTATTCTTAAAAAAAAAAATTTTACATACATACATACACACTTTTGTTACTTTTGTATCGAAATTTAATAATAATTTTCATGCTATGTATATGTGTTTAATACTTAAATATCTTTTATTAATTCTTAAAAACCTTATATACATATTAACATACATAGATAGGAAAACGAAATATTAACGAGTAAAAAAAGTTCACTTTTTACAAATATTTAAAAGCAATTAATTACAGCCAATATAAAATAATTTTCAATTTTTATTCAACTTGGTAATCGAATCCATTCTCTTCAGATTACAATAGACTTAATTTAGATTTATGTTGGAGGACCAGCGTTTCCATTTTTTGATTTGTCTGTACAACATATCACCTGGACTTTCAGTCGCTGAAAATTGTCGGGCACCATAGACATGATAATTTTCTGCCAATTTATTAAGTCTTAATCCTTCATCCAATACTGCTAGACAAGCTTTTAATTGAGCTTCAGTGGCTGGTTTGTCTATATATGTTCCGATGAAAGTTATACCTACACTACCAGTATTGTAGCCCTTTGTATGTGCGCCTATAGCATCCCAACCACGGCCAACGTATACACGACCATCACTACTTATAAGAAAATTATAGCCGATGTCATCCCATCCAAACGAGTTCATATGAAATTCTTGTATAACACGAACGCGTTCGCTACAAGTTTTCTGTAATTATTAAAATAGTAATTTTGCATATATTCCTTGTAATTCTAATTTTTTTAAATACTGAAGTAGTTAGTTAATTTACTTACTAGGGAATCACAAGGCTCAGAAGCTGTATGTGATATAATGACACGATGCAATGGTAGTTTTTGTTTATCCAAAGTATTTTTTTGCGGATGAGCGCGCCAAACATCTCGTTCTATAATACATAAGGTACCATTGCCGGAGCATTCTTCATCGTTATTATAACCGGAGTTTGAATCTAAAATACATTATAATTAGTTTGTCATACATATATAAAATTCTTTTTAGCTTTAAAAATTTTTACACTAAGATAACCCATTTACATAAAAGAGTAACACATATTAAAAAGGAATCATATTGTATCTGCTAATGATTTATATGTATTCCTAATGAGCGAAATAAATCTTAATTATTAATTATGGTAACAGTCATACTGGTTGGCTGTATAATTTATTTAGATACATTATACATACATACATACATGTGTACATATATTATAAAGATTATTGTAATAATAATGTTGTACTTGGGTTATATTGATGTTCTATTATGTTATAAAATTTCTATTAATCATCACATACTCATGTAAGCAAATAAATTAGTACATCGAAAGCAAATCTTTAGAGAAATCTCAATTCCTTTAACTTAAGGTTCATCGTTGCCTTTCTACGTCAATCTATTATCTACAGAATCGTAAACCAAACAATGCAAAACATTTGTTTATATTGCTTCATCTACATAAATATTAGTACGCGTATTACTAATTTAGTAATCCATAATCAATAGTGTAACTAACCTGTATGGGCCAAAAAATTTTGCAAGTTTTCAGTTGTAACTTCCTCTCAAAATGTTCTTCACATAGCAAAAATAAGCTTCGGAGAAAATTGTTCGGATCGCATAACGGGAAGGCGTGGTTCATTCGCCATTAAATTATTGATGTATGCCCAATATCAACAAAATCAATACAAATGGTATTTATGTGCAAAACCTTCCAAATAAGTTTGCTTATTTTTAAGTGGAGTACAGTTAACCAGTTACAATTGAATGTGCAATTTCGAAAAGGGTACATGTCCGAATATTTAAAGTTTAAAGGAAATGAAAAAAACTAATTATTTTTTAATTAAGTATAATAGTTAAAAAATGTTATACGGATTATATTTCGCGGCTAATTTGCAACGGAAAATTACAGAAATATTTGGATTTTGACTTGATTATATATTGTTACATTGTTAATATATATTGTTATATTGTTAATATATTGTTTATATATTGTTACGAAAATAAGATTAGGAACCTCTGCGTTTATTACATCGCTAAAATAAATAAATAAACGCTGCAAGAACAACTATAAATGATGTTTACAAATAGCCAGAGTCGACAACAACAAACATTATTAGCAGAGATAAAGTAAATAAAAATACCACAGCAACAGCAACAACAAACTAACAGCAAAGCAAACAAGTAACAGACAACAAACAAGCAACAAAAAATACTAAAAGCTGAAGGAGGTAGATGTTTACATACGCATGGCTATAAGAGAACTAAAAAGAAATTAAGTAATAGAATCTACCTGTGTGAAGAGAGTTTATAGGAGTAAGCTCGTTAAGCTAGCAGTGAAGTAAAAAAAAAGAAAACAGTTTAGTTGGAGCTAACTCAGTAAAGAGAGTTAAGTGTGGATAACCTCTGGTTGAAAAAGTTGTGATCGAACCTAAGTTATAACTACGATCGGGTTGGAAGATCTTTAGGAAGAAAGATCTGTCGAGTAATTGTTGTTATTTACAAAGTTGTAAGCAGACAGAGTAATTAAGAATAAGAAATGTTATTGTAAAAAGGTTACAAGCAGTGGTGCACATAACTGTGTTGAATAAAGGATTTTTAATTAAAACTAAACACAAAATTTATGTTATTTTAACTACAATCTACGAACTTATAATAACACGTTTTTAAAAAGGTAAAAACGTAACAATTGGTGTCAGAAGTGGAATTGTAGTCCTTTAAAATAAAATAATAGAATGAAGTTTAGAGAACTTAATGTGGATCGCCTTAGGCGTGAGTTGGCAAATTGGATTTGCCGTCAACTGGAACCAAGACCGAATTGCAAAAGCGGTTGTATGAGGATTTTCAAAGGCTAATGCCCTGCCTTTGATACTCACGTATTTGGTGATGAGGAAGAGCATAAGTGCCCTTTCGGCTAAAAATAATACGGATACCAATGCACTGCTTGCCGCTATGATGGAAAAATGCAACTACAAACAAAATGCTCTTGGCTGAGGTACGAGAAACTTCTTAAGCTGATAATGAAAAGCTATTGGCGCAGGTAAAAGAATCTTCTAAAGTTGATAATGAAAAGCTTATGTAAAAAATTAATGCTCTGGCGATTCAGGTACATTAATGGCAGACAATACACCTTCACTATAGACACCGGTGCAACGGATGAAAAAATGCAACTACAGAGCAAAATGCTTTTGGCTGAGGTACGAGAAACTTGTAGAGCTGATAATGAAAAGCTTATGGAAAAAATTAATGCTCTGGCGAGTGCATAAGAAAGTTCTAAAGCTGAAAACTGATAATGAGCCGCTCTGAGACAAGGGAAAAATCACCCACTATGTTAAGTTAGCTGTATGTGCAGCACAAAAGGCGACCTTTTCAGATACTGTGGCGTTCGAACTTGCTCAGGAGACAGATCGCACGATATCGAAGCCACAAATACACAGAATACGTAATCTAGAATTTGAGACAGAGAAAGATGATGAGATCAACAAAATAGCGGAGCCGGTAAAGCGGCTACTGGCTGAGCAGAAAACAAAATTGAAATGTTTTAATTGTGGAAAAAGTGGCCACTTCCAGAGAAACTGTAAAGCGCCACGCAAAAGGTCCAGATCCGTTTCACCACCGAGAAATAATAAACGGTTCAACTACCATCAAACAACAAAAGAATCCCCGTTAAACTAAAACGAGCTAGCACTGAGGGGCAAGAGCTAGCTTCCACAAGCGAGGGCCCCACAATCTCCATATCAGTGATGCAAAAAAATAACAGCAACCTTACATTAATGTCAGACAATACACCTTCACTATAGACACCGGTGCGACGCAGTCTATAATCAGACCCGATATTGAAAATGGGAAGTGTGTGGTGCTCAATAATATCAGACTACGAATAGCTACTGGAGAGTCTGCCACCGTCTATGGAAAAATTGAGGTGAAGGTGACTATAGCGAACATAACCGTAAACCATATTTTTATTGTCGCCGATATTGTAGACGAGGTTATCATTGGTGCTGACTTTATGATAGTCCATGGCATCAATTTGAATATGGGGCAACAGATAATGAGTTGGCATAGTGTAGATATACCTCTTGAGGTGGGATATCAGCATCAAGTGCACACCAGAAGATTAGCAGCTGTAGAACAATATAAACTACCACCTCAGACTCAGTCATTGATATGGGCGTGTATAGAGGGAGATCGTGAGAACAACCGCTTGTAAAATGTAAAGAAATGGGTAGCAAGTCTAGCAGCTTCAGATAGAAATAAAGCCAAAAAGTACGCCTGCGTGTTCGCCACTAAAAATAAAAGTCGAGGTGGAGCAGCTATAGTCAAACAAGAAATTAATACTGGCGAAGCGAGACCGATAAAACAGGCACCCAAAAGTATACCCCTACGAAGCGTAATGAGGTTAAGGAGCTGGTCATTGCAATGGAGAAGAGCGGTGTAATTGAACCATCATCAACAGGCCCGTGGAGCTCACCTGTAGTCTTAGTTAAAAAGAAAGATGGTGGTACAAGATTCTGCGTAGACTACAGGAAGATAAATGATGTCAATAAAAAGGACAGCTACCTGCTACCAAGAATTGACGATACTCTTGACACGCTAGCTGGAACAAAGTGGTTCTCTACATTGGACCTACAAAGCGGCTATTGGCAGGCAGAGATCGCATACAAGGAAAAGGAGAAAAATGCTCTCAGTGCTAACGGTAGTTTGTGGCAGTTTAAAGTAATGCCACTCGGGCTCTGGAATGCTCCGGCCACATTCGAGCAGCTTATGGAGCGCGTACTAAAAGGACTACATTGGAAGACTTGTCTGATTTACCTCGACGACATAATAGTGATGGACAGAACTTTTGACCAACACCTGAAAAACCTGCCAGAAGTTCTGCAACGAATATCAAAGGCTGGACTAAAACTAAGCGTGAAGAAATGTGCATTATTCCAAAAACAAGTAAATTGTTTGGAGCATCTAGTTACAGCAGTTGGCATTTCAACGGATGAAGATAAAATACGAGCAGTAAAGGACTGGCCTTGCCCCCAAAATCTTCATGAATTACGCAGCTTTTTGAGACTCTGCATATACTACAGACGCTTCGTACCTAATTTCACGACCGTGGCAGCAAGCTTACATGAGCTCACCAAGAAATCTAAGGCATATCTTTGTGGTGAGTCACAAAAAAGGCATTCCAGACACTTAAAGACCTATTGTGTGCTTCACCGGTTTTGGTGTATGCAGTCCCTGGTGAGAAATTCATCCTTGACAGTGATGCCAGTGGGTATGGTATTGGTGGTGTACTTTCACAGGTGGTCGATGGGACGGAAAAAGTCGTAGGCTGCTATAGCCACACGCTGTCAAAGCCTGAACGGAATTATTGTGTGGCAGTGCTGGAATGTATAAAACGTTACCCTAAGTACTTATATGGTCAACATTTTATGCTAAGGACTGATAATTCCGCACTGAGATTGTTGTCGAGTTGGAACGCTCAATCCAACGTTCCAGGCTTACGACTTTAGCATTGAACACCGAAGCGGTATAAAACATGGAAATGCTTATACGGTCTCACGTTGGCCTTGTAATTTGGAATGTACACATTGTGTGAGGGCTGAGCAGAAGGAATTCATCCTTGATATCCGACTAACGTAAATAGACGCAAACGAAGACTGGTCAGGAGCGCAAAGGGGTGATCCGATATTGGCGAAGATTATAACCGCAAGGGTAGAATGCCGACGGCACACTCGCAATGAAATGTGAGCAGAAGGTCCCCTTACAAAAGCTTATTTGGCGCTATGGGACAGTTTGAAGTTGATTAATGGATCATTATATCGCCATTGGTAGAGTGCTGATAGTAAAACTTTATCCAACCTGATAGTAGTGCCTTCCTCTAAGGTGAATGAAGTTTTGAAGTTTAATGAACCTAGTGGAGGAAATCTCAGGATAACGAAAACTCTGGAAAAGCTAAAACAAGGTTTTTATTGGGTTGGATGTCAACAAACAGTGGCCGAATGGATAGCACACTGCACACAGTGCCTGCCAGCTAAAGGCCCAGTAGGAAGAAGTCGAGGTCACCTACAACAACACAGCTCGAGGCCCCATTTGTGCGGATAGCGATGGACGTAGCAGGCCATTTTCCTGCCAGCAGTGCCCGAAATCGTTATGTCCTCGTTGTAATGGACTATTTCAGCAAGTGGCCGGAAGTGTATGCTATACCCAATCAGGAGGCAACTGCGATTGTAAATGTTTTCGTGAATAACTGGGTATATCACTATGGTGTTCCAATAGAGTTACATTCCGACCAGGGAAGAAATTTCAAAGAAATGTGTAAGATATATGGCATAAAGAAGACTAGAACGACGTCGCTACACCCTCAATCGGACGGAATGGTAGAACGATTCAACCGAACTCTAGAGGAATATTTGCGAAAAGCGGTTAGCGAGCAGCAAAAAGATTGGGACGAACACATTCAGAAATTTCTATTAGCATACCGATCGGCTGTCCACGATTCAACCTAGATCACCCGCCAAAATTCTTTTTTGGAACTAAGGTTAAGTTACCCGGTGACGTAGAGTATGGAGTCAAACCTACCGCGGAAAAAAAGCCACTTACCTCGAGAAACAACAAGATCTCAACGAGCTTCATGAATTCATGCGCTCGCGAATAAAACTAAGCAGCGATAGAATGGAAGCCAGATACGATCGAACGGCAAATACTGATGGCTTCCAAGACGGACAATTAGTACTGCTTTATAATCCACAGCGGAAGAAAGGGCTATCTCCTAAATTACAGGCTAACTGGGATGGACCCTACAAGGTATTCAAGAGATTGAACGATGTAGTTTACCGAATACAGGAACACAACAGCCCAAGAACTAAAATGAAAGTAGCGCACATAGAACGATTAGCAAGTTCCGGGAGAGGAAGTAATGAGCCTATTCGGGACGAACAGGCTTAAGGGGGCGGCAGTTTTACGCGTTTATTACTTCGATAAAATAAATAAATAAAAGCTGCAAGATCAATTATACATGATGTAGAAAACTTAACGAAAAAACCACATTAATTTGCAGAAAATTAATTTTAGGTAAAAAAAATTAAAGACAATACTTCTACTAAAAATAAATAATCTACTTTTATCAAAATCTTCTTCAGGAAGCTCTTTTTCATTTGTAGTTGGAAATTGCAGTATTTCGTCATAAAATTCTGTAAATCCTCCCGGTATATATTGCTTAAGTTTTACAATGTCTGCAATTTTCAGATAATTAATGGGTACATTGTCTCTATAAGCTCGTTAAGGAAGGAGAAGAAAAAACGGCTTTGCGTGTTAAACAAAAAAAAAAAAAAAAAACAGTGCTGTATTGCATTTTTTAGTACTCTTTGTTTAAGCAATAATTTCGAAAAGGGCACATCTCTTAGAGTTGTTTACTATCTGCCATGACGTTTAAAGTAGAAAGAATGCTAGCGATGTTAGTTTTTATATCGTACCAGGTGCAGAGAAGCATTTGGGTCTCATTTATACAAGAAACAGCATTTGCCAAAATGTGAAATATGGGCCCTTTTCGAAATTGCATATTCAATTATTTTCTAAATAATTCTAAAAAAAATTAATACGTTCAATTTAATATACACAAATAAAAGGTTTTTGTTGATAATTGATGTTATTAATTCCAATCTTTGTTAACATTAGTTTTAGATATACGTATCAAATATAGAAAAATATTTTTTTTTATAATCTGCAACTGCTCGTATTATTATTTGTTTTTCTTCTTCGTCACGTGACAACACTTGCTTAAATTCCTCTATCAGCTTTACCGCCCGTTCTGCAGTGTCATTAGCAACTTCTAGATTACTTACAATATCCAAGCCTGTATTGGAACCACTGTCGGTATTCCATTCTTCTGGATCTTTCTTTAAAAAATCCGCCGAATTAAAAATCTTTTGAAGAAATTTAAAGTCTTTGCTGTATCAACTTCCTCAATATTTTTACACATGAATTGGCTTATGTTATGAGTTAACGTTAAACTGTTGATGCCGATGTCAGTTTTGATTGGCTTTTGTAAAGCAGCCACCATAAATTTTCTTGATTTTTTTGATATTTATTCATCGAAAAAGGCCAAACCTACAGCTTCTGGTGATAAGTACCACAAATGGTTAATTTTTTACTTATATTTTATATTCATCCACCAGACCATAAACATATAAATTTTTGGAACCGACTCTTTAAGAAAAATCAAAGCCACCTGGAGAAGTTCTTTGTAATCGTCCTGCGGTTGGCTTTCTTTTTGGGTACTGAAAGTAAACTCAACTATATTTTTCATATCGCCTAGTATGTTTTTTACATGCACATCTTCCATTCCAGATTTAAAAGACTTTTATTTCTGCCCACTCTTGCCTAAATTTGTTAAATATTTGTACTGGAGGCAGAAGATATTTTTATTTTGTCATCAAAAACGCTCCTCAAAAGAATTTCAAAGATATGATGACGGCAAGGGAAATACAAAATTTATTTTATCAATATTTGCTCCAAATGAACGCATGCACCCTGCATACGTCCTAAATTGGATGGTTTAGTATAGCAGCAGTCTCTATGCTTGGAAATAGCTTGGCTTGTTTATTTCCCGTGCCGGTAGAAATTGCTGGAATCCCAAATAATGATTATTTCCATTAAATGAGATTATTACTGGTAAACGGTCGTCTTTTTCTCTACCCAATAATGATGGAAAAATTTTACCATCCCAATGAACAGTTAATGTTGATATTTGTTTGTTTATACATACATCAGGAATTTCTTGATTTTTTCACATCGAATCTTTTTACTACATCGGCGGATAGACGTTGTATTTATCACTAAATCGCTAACGTCATGTTTCATAGCTTGAGCGTTGCTATAAGAACTCGCACTGCATTACGATCGCTTATTTTACATGTGTCTAAGACTGACACTAATTTCGGTGTTATAAGGTGATATTCACCGCGTTTTATTGCAGCTGGCTCATCTTTCGATTCTCGCGTTCCATCTAAATCATTATCATCGAGTTCTTCCTTATCACTTGATTCAAAATCCAGAATTTCATACTCATCTATAAAAAAGTTGATGGATATTTTTAAAAACGAACAATGCTTTGAAAAATTCGCACATTTTAAATCCACTCGAAAGCGGAACATGCCTGATAACATTTTTACATACTTACCTTCTAAAGTGGATTCATGTTTCTCTTTGCTTTTTCTCTTCGCGAAGACGTTTTCTTTCTTCCGTTTTGCTAAAACCCGGTCACTGCCAAACATTGAACCACGTCTTCCATTTTTTCTTTGATTCATCGCAGATAATTTGTCTTCTTCCATAATTACTATATCTAATACGTTAGCGTGAGCAACATTAAATAAATCGTCAAACTTTACCGAAAGTTCCTCCTCACCGTTGTCTTGCAATAATGTTCGGCGCGTGCAATTTTTCTGCAATTTCTTCCATTCGAAGTATAAACTTTCCACTTTTGAAACGCATTTGTCGAATGCTCTTGTTGGAATTCTCGCTTTATTCCACAAAATTTCTATTTATCTTACCACAAGAGATGCACTTGTTCGCAAATCTAATTTTACTTTGCATATAATATATTATTCTCTATTATACTCACAAAACTTGCGCATTGGAGGGTTATTTGGCACCGATAATCTAGCTCGTGTCATGACCAAAAAGATATAGTTTTTCTTGTCCTCTTGTATTCATTTTGCTTTAATTTAAACTTTTTTGCTAGTTAGCCACAAACAACGGCGATATTTCAAATTTGTTCTTTAAACTTTAACTTTAATACAACTTCGAAAATAATATTCACTTTTAACTTTATTTTTCACAATACATTTAGACTGTTAACATCAGTTTCACACTTTTACTTAATTTTGAAGAATAAAAAATTGTTATTTTTATTGGGGAATTCCCTTTTTAGGTAGTTAAGAAAAATATTTTCGCAGTTCGGAGTTGCCAGAAATTGTTAATATTTAAAATTTTTTAACTATGTGCTGGACATGAATTTAGTACCATTGTAGTTTGACGGTCAATATATGTATATCTATGTATACCGTAAAATAAATAATTAAAAGGTTGCGACAGTATTTACGAGTGAACGAATAATTCAATATTTCGAGAATTCTTTAAACAATTATAAAAGTTTACCTTTTGGTGCGACAGATAAATAAATAGTCCCCTTTTTGGTCCGCCTCCGATCCATTTGACGAATTCGGATTCCTATATTATTATTTATTTTGGAAAAGTAAAGCGTATTACATTTGTTTAACTCGAAATAAACACATGTGAAAATTTAATACACATTGTCCTTTTGCCGCAACTTAATGACGGATGAGCCACGCTTTCCCGACATGTGATCATCCTAATTTTTTGCGTAACATAGTTTTTTCAAGGGAAGAACATTTCTAGGGGGAATTACGGTACAATTTCGCAAGTTGAAAAATAAGGCCAAGTCTAATACACATACATAAAGTATGTTGTAAATATCTTCGTAACTTTATTTGTTTGTTTGTTTCAAACACGCGAAAACGGCTAAACCGACTTTGATGAAATTTAGAACATAGATAGTTCAGTAATTGGCTCTGAGAGAGGTTAAAGCCGGCGAAAAATGGGGAATTAGGTCATATGAGAAATAATTTTGTTTATTCAGTTTATTTATGAGGGAATTACGCGATTTTATCACTAAATTATGTTTAAAGCACGGACATATAGATCCAGCCAACGAAAGTGCCAGAGGATAATTTTTTCAAAATTGGTTCTCGAAGACGTTAAGATGGACAAAAACGATCAAAACGACTTTTCTTCCCATTAATAGCCAAACTAAAACTACAAGAAAAAATATGGCAATTTTTTAATTTTTACATTACATATTAGGAATGCAAAAAGCAAAGAAATAACAAAATTATGAACAAAAATTTTATAATTTTTTTAAAATAATTAAATAATTTTACTACTTAAAAACATAATGTTTTATTAACTATTCCCAAGTTTTTATAATTTGTCAAAAACTAGGGGTTCTAAAATTGGCATGGCTGCTTAGAATGGGTTAAAAAATTTTTTTTTGCTTTAAAACATTTGTCATTCACTAAAATTTATTGCACGATAGCGCATTTAAAAAAGGTACACTTTGAGGGGCTAGTAAGGGGCAAAGGAGGGATTCTTAGTTTACAGTCCATTCTTACGAAATACGTAGTTATTACGGTATATGTATCTTGGGAACTATTAAAGTTAGAATCTTCCAATTTTCCACATGCAATTTCATTTAGATTGTTGGGCCATTTACTTCTACATTTTTTATATTATCCTTTTATATGTATAATAAACATTTATAATAAGGAATTAATAATATATGAATAAATGAATTAATAATAATAAATATGAACCACCCCAATTTACTATATATAAGAAGTACATTGAACATATCATAATATATTTAAGCAAAAGTTGCTGAATAGCTTTTAAGTTAGGTTTATGAAGAAATGTAAATAAAGAAATTTACTTGAAAAGCAAATATAGAATCGCAAGGCCATGTTCTTATTTCGTATCGTGCTTGATTTTTAACAGTGCTCGCTTCCTTTTTAAATTATTTGTTTTATTTTGAAATTCTTAAAAAATATTGAGTGAATTAAGTGACCGAGAAAACTAAACTAAAGTTAAAAAAAAAATTATTAAATTTTATAAATTATTTAAAATTTAAATTTTATAAATTATTTAAAATTTAAAAGTGAATTTATAATTTATATAAAATCGTGCTGGTCTTTAAAATTTTATAAAATAATCAAAATTTAAATAAACACACAAAAGAAAAAAAAACAAAGTATAAAAACACAAACAGATAAACAGTTTAAAAACATAAAACATACAAAACAATTATAAAAAAGATAGATACCTATGTACATATGTACATTTGTGAAGTGTAGTAAAACAAACAAAGAGTAACAACAACTAAACTACGCAACAATAGATAGAAGGAGTCATCATCATATACATATTACATCTTCTCCAGATGCCCTGTTGCCACTGTATTTTTTGCAAAACATAGCAAATAAATTCGGGAGGTACATCCGATTCTATCTATCAACAGGTATAAGTGTAAAAAACTTCTTGTGTTTTAATAAGCAATAAATTAATCAAAATTAAGAGATTCTCGTAATTTATTCGAATTATTATTTCGCTTTTTCAAGTCGAACACAAGAATTTTTTACACTTAAATTTTTTGTAAAACAATTAATTTATTATTTACATAAATATTATTATTCATAAAAACCCACCCTTAAATGTAATACAATTCGCGAGTGCATTGTGTAAAATTAAATACATAATTACAAGAACAATTTATCATTTTAAAATAAAAGAGAATATTTAGCAATGTTTATGTTGCTTTTGTTTATTTTTTCATATCTTCTTTGTGCGTTGTTTGATTGATATTCCATTCCGTGCGTTCATATACCACTTGTATTTATTTACATATTATATCCAGGGCTGCCAGATAAAATTTGCAGGAAATCGTAATTTTTCCGATAAATTTTAAAAATATCGTCATTTCAGTTTCGAAAAATCGTCAAAGAAATCGTAAAAAAACAATGAATTTTTTAGTGTTTTCAATATTTATTTACATATAGTACATATACTAAATTACATATTTTTAATGCATGCTTGAAGCTACCTTTAAAAGAATACATTTGCCAAATAGATTAACTCCACTTTTAGAAATTTATTAGATAGTAATATGAAATATGTGCTTATTTTGTTAAAAATTGCACATATTATGTTCGGATAATATTTATATTAATTCCCGTAACATTCAATAAAGGAACATGGTGACCTCCCTCAGTCAATGAGCTGCACCCGATTCTTTTAAGATGGTCTGGCCTGGTATTGAACCGACGACCCTCTGGTTGGTAGGCGGGTGTCTTACCTACCATACCACAGCGGATAATACCCTAAGTTTTTTTTTAAGGTTATTTGGCAACCATACAGAAGAGAGCTTCAATGTTCTGTCCGCATTTTTTCTTGCTACACTACTAATTACGTCGTCAGCTTCAGCTATTACTACTACTTTATTCTGTTCCAGACTTTATTCTCTATTAAGGTACGAAATACACTATCAAGTAGATGGAAACTGCATTGTAGCAGTGAAATTTTTATGTATGTGACAATGCAATTTTGGAGCCAAAAAACGTCAATCTTCATTTAGCCAAAATTTTGCTAAAAAAAAACGTCAAAATGGCGAATAATCGTCAAATTTGGCAGCTATGATTACAGCTACTTACAGTGTGTTGTGTTGACACTAGCATAGAAAAGTATAAAGTCGATTGTGTGTTCTAATATATTGTATTTGGATAAATTCTTTAATCCAAAGCAATTGTATGGTTGGTATCAAGCCCACTTACCGAATTCCGCTCAGTTTTTGACTGATGGTTGACTATGAATCTATTTGGGCCAAAACTAGACTCTTTTTCTGTTACCATTTTACATTTATTTTGGGATTGGCACCGCGCAGTAGGAATTTTAGAAATTTATATAGCCTATAGTTCCTTTCGGACATAAAGACACTGTTAAAATGTCAAGAAAATCGGTTCAGCCGTTTAGCTATCCATAAAGTTCAAAGAAACCAACAAATATAAACACACATTCATTTTTATATATAAGATTATCACTCACAAAATAAATGTTTAACTCTGGGATAAGTGATTTGCGAAAAAGATTGTAAGTACTATTCAAGTACTTTCTTTCAATCATTAGGCAAATATACCATATCAGGTCAAATTGTTTTAATTTCAAGATAAAAATTTTTGGCAATAGAAAATATTTAATATTTTTTATTAGGGCGACCTGACCTGACCATAAAGGTTTGGTCTGTATTATATAACCACAGGTAATAATTGGTTCTTTAAAAAATTATGTATGCTGTACGTACTTAATAAATTAAGGCAGTATAGTGTCATCAAAAATCTGTGTCTACTGTTAATGATACCTAAGTTACACATATCCCTCTATAAGTATTTTTACAAAAATATAATAAAACAGGGATTGGAGTGAACAGGCAATACACATAACTTTAGCTGCAATAGTTTATCAGATATATGATGTTTAGTATTTACTGTCTGTCTAAGAATTCATATAAATATAGAGTTAATTTATTTCTATAACCCAAAATGTTCATATGTGTGTCAAAGTGGTGCTAGACTCTAGCTTTCATGTACACGAACTTTTGTATCATATTTATATGAGAGAGTCTCGATCTTATTGCTAATCTGGCAATTTTTTCACAAATTATTCACATGGATTTCAGTGTTGCCCGGTACAATTTGATGATTTTATCTGTAATGATTTCCTAGATATAAGAAGTATTAAATTTAATTCATATGGGAAGTACCACGCCCCCATTTCTTATTGAGCCCATTTATGTCTATAATATTCATATTGATACTAAAGTGGATTCGACAAAATTTAGGACTCTGTTATATTTTCTTAGATATATTAATTTAATATTTTTATAGGAGGCACGGCCATTACAGCAAGACTGCCTATTTTGTTCATATATACGTCAAAGTCATCCATACAAAATTTGAGGACTCTAACTGTTGCAGTTTATGAGATATGCGACATTGAATACTTAGTGGGTATGTGGGCGTGGCACCTCACCTACTTGAAATTTTAAAATAAAAACTAGCCTATAGTTCCTTCCAGACTTACAGGAAGGTACTGTTAAAATTTCAAGAAAATCGCTCCAGCCGTTCAGCCGTCTATAGACTTCAAACAAACAAAACTACAAACAAATAAAAACACATTCATTTTTATATATATAGATTTATTGATAGTCTGAAGAAAGGAAAAATGGATTCAACTACTATAACTACCGCAACGGAAATGAAATGGTCATTTTACAGGCTCGTAGAGGCTATCCAGAAATTTAATTTTTCTGAGGAAATTTTTAAAATACAGAAATCTCTAGTCTTGCCAGAAACTGATATCTTTCATTCATACATTAACTGAAGAAGAAGAACTTTCTCACTTTTAAGGGTAGATAGGAGATTGCTTAATGGAAATTTGCAATATGATGCAAAGTTCCCACTTTTTTTACCGAAACAAATGACTTCGTCACATTTTATTTGCGAAATCTTCTTTTGGCACAAAGGTACTTATCGTTCTCGCTAGAGATAGATCTGTGTACATTGTTTCCGCTATAAACCTCGTCTTATGTCCCAAATCATGGGAAATTTACCCACTAATAGAGTGAGAGCTACACGACCATTTCTCATAGTTGGTGTAGACTTTTGTGGTCCCGTAAACGTTTCATTGAGAATTCGTGGTCGATCACCATTAACAACTTATATAGCGGTTTTCGTGTGTTTCACATCTAAGCGATGGCGTCTGCTCTGCGGTCTCAAGCAGAAATTTTGGCAAGCCTGGTCACGAAATTACGTCCTGGGTTTACAAGGCAAGGCCAAATGGCACCAAGAAATGCCCAACCTAGAGCTGGTGGTGATCGTCCACGAGGACAATCGCCTTCGACAACATTGGCTGACCGGGAGAGTCGTCAAGGTCATCAAAGGAGAAGACGGCAAGGTCAGGATGGCGGAGATCAAAACACGAAACGGCTTACGGGCGGAATGTTGGGCCGTTTACTTCTACATTTTTTATATAATCCTTTTATAGGTGTAATAAACATTTATAATAATGAATTAATAATTTATGAATAAATGATAATAAATATGAACACCCTTATGTACTCTATATAAGAAATTCATTGAACATATACATAAATAATATATTTAAGCAAAAGCAATGGAGTTGCTGAGTAGCATTTAAGTTAGATTTAAGAAGAAATGTAAATAAATAATTTTACTTAAAAAGCCAATATCGAATTACAAGGTCGAGTTATTATTTCGTATCGTGCTTAATTTTTCACAGTGCCCGTTTCCTTTTTAAATTATAATATGTTTAATTTAGAAATTCTTTAAAACTTCTAAGAAAAACAAAGATACAAAAATTACTTCATAGGAAGAGTGGCCGTGGCACCTCCCATAAAAAATAATATTGTTACGAAAATAAGATTGGGAAACTGTGTGTTTATTACATCGCTAAAATAAATAAACAAGAAATGCAAGAACAATTATAAATGATGTTTATAAATTGACAATAAACAAGCAACAACAAATACTAAGAGCTAAAAGAGGTAAATGTTTACATACGCATCACTAAAACGAAATTATAGGAGATAAATGGAAACTACCTGAAATATCGAGAGATTCGAGAGCTTTCTCTGTATTGTTTACTCAGTCATATAAAAGCACATCGATGCGACCAACAATCAATTTAAGTAAAGTTAACACAGTGAACGGGTCTTGTTGGTTTGAAGTCAGCGTAAAGGGAATTTAGAGTGGTTAATCTCTGTTCGAAGAGAATTCAGGTTGTGATCGAATCTAAGTCATAACTACGATCAGGTTGGAAGATCTTTGGGTAGAAAGATCTGTCGAATAATTGTTGTGTATACAACTTGTAAACAGACAGAGTAATTAAGAATATAAAATATTGTTATTGCTTGTAAAGATTTTACAAGCAGTGGTGCACAAAATTGTGTTGAATTAAGGATTTTAAATAAAAACTAAACACAAGATTTGTTTTAGCCTAACTACAATCTACGAACTTACAAATACACGTTTCTAAAAAGGTAAAAACGTAGCAATATTTATTATCGTACATCTTAATAAATATATCAGCGGCTAACGTAAAAATTCGTCTAGGAATATTGCACGGGAAAAATAAAATGTGTTAAACAGAATATTAAAAAAATTTAAAATTGAGTGCTCCTAGGCAGATTTACTAATTTTCTTTAGAGCTGCGAAGGCATATTTCGTTTTTGAGTATAAGCGTTCCGCAGTTAAGTATGAATTTAAAATTGATCCTATAGACCTAGAAAAAGAAAATGATAATACTCATTATTTGGTTACTGATGAAGTTCAAAAGTTAAATATAGTGGGTACTTTTTTGGAGTCTATTCACTCTTTCAAAGATACTGATCCCTATAGTTCTGTAAATTGTGCAGTGAATAATTGTTTCACTTAGTTTTTAGACAATAAAAATCAGTATGAAAGCTGTAACTTCACCATCACAACTTTTAGAGCATCGAAAAGGTTAAATAACTTAAAGCAATCTCAATTAGATAACTTTTTTATATCCAAAGATAACGCTTTATCAATTTTTAGCAAATAGAGACAAAAGCTTTCATCTAGAGTTGATAACTTCCCTAATATAGTATTACGTAATATCAATGAGGACTTCATGGCTAATTATGGAATACAATAACATATTAAATAATTCTTATTTTTCTCGTAATTGGAAACAGGCTAAGATGATTATTTTAAAGGAAAAATCCAAACCATCCCAAAAATCTTCGGGCAATTAGTTTGCTTCCAAATATTAGCATATTTGAAGTATGCATCAATATTAACATTGATAGGCTTTGTGGGAATAGGAGAATAGCAAACGAAAGGCAATTCAGTTTTAAATACATACTTGTATTGAATATTCAGTGGAACCTGAATAGATCGTTATATACAGCTGCATGCCTTGTGGACTTCGAGAAAGCTTTCGATAGTGTTTGAATACCTGGGCTAGTATAAAAACTATTAAAATTCAAATTTCCACTCCATTTTGTGATCCTCATACATAATATGTAAAAATATAAAACCTTTTCTGTTTATAATAGATAATTAGTTAGCTCGAAAGTATTTACGATTATCAATGGTTTACAATAGGGTACCATTAATTCTCCAATCCTACATAATTTGTACTTATTTTACTTAGTAGAATAAATGGATAACGTCATTGCTTTCGCTGACGACATTACTGTTTATCACGCCAACAGCACAGTTGAGAGGATTAATAATAGCTTGCAGGAAATTGTTTGAATATTGAATTATATGTAATTATATAAAATATGAGAGTATTCTTTTCCGAAGGAAATTGGAGATTCTTTAAGAATATTTGCGTATCAGTTACGATAAACAGCAAGGAAGTTCTGCTTATTTCAACTTATTGTCCGAAGTATCCAAACGACTTCTTAGAAGATTCAAATTTTTCATCCTGGGTGATTTTAATGCTCACCACCACCATTGGAACTGTGCAAAAGTAAATAAAGCAGCATCAAATTATTATATTTATTATCCATCAAGCCCAACCTGATTTCCCCAAAACCGTGTGTATAGAAGACCTTCAACCATTGACCTCTTACGTTTATAGATATTGATCCCCATCCTTTTCAATTAAATTCAGATCACATACCTATATCTTTTACAATAACCGAAAACTTTATCGAAACTGAAAAATTATTCTTTAAGTATACACAGGCTAATTGGAATAGATTTAGATCAATAATTGAGAACAAAATAAATCTATCTCTAGATTTAAATAGGAATTTCTTTCTATCCTACATAGATTATGTTACTAAAAATTTCAATTATCTATTGAATGAATCCTGTTTTGAAACTATACCACGCAAATCTTTTAAAGAAAAGTCTTTTGAGACACCTTTTCTGACGTTTAATTAAAATTAGAAGGCATTATCAAAGGTGCTTTCACCCAAACTTGAAAATTACTATCGGTGCAATAATTCGTGAAATTAATAAGCTAATATCTATTAATATTAATAATGCTAAAAAGAATCAGTAAACAGATATGCTATCTGTTGGAAGCAATAAAATTTTGAAGCTAGCTAAATACTTTAAGGGAAAGAACAATTAATCTCTGGATAGTAATCTGTTCTCTAGATAGTAATAATGGTTTAATTAAAGATGACAATGAAAAAGCAAACATCATAGCAGATCACTTTTCGAATGCAAATCTCAGAACCGTAAATCTGTGTGGGCTTATAGACAGAAAGGTAGAGACAACAGTAAAGTCACTTGAAGGAATTTAAACCAATAATGCCTCTATTTGTTTAACGAACAGGGGAGAATTAGCATTACATATAAAAAATCTCAAAAATTCTAAAGCTCCATGGCCAGATGCTGTTCAAAAACCTTCCCAACGCAATTCTGGACTTGCTAGTCAGGATTTTTAACTTCTGTATCCAAAATTCGTACTTTCCGCACCACTTCAAAGAAGCAAAAATGATCCCAGTTTTAAAAGAATGGTAAAAACCCTAAGCTACCTAGTAGTTATCGTCCAATTAGCCTTTTAAATGGCATTAACAAAATATTTGGGATATTAAATTTTAGCGGGTTAAAAACTTTTGTGGATGAAAACAATCTAATCCATGATTGCCAATATGGCTTTATGGCACAGCACTCCACAACGCATCAAATTAGGCGTGTTTTCAAAATGATAAATTACATTTATATTTGTCAGATTATACAGAATAAAAATCTTAAGATTATATACAATCTTCCCAGTAGATTTCCCACAAAAGGCTTAAACACGTTAGCACACCTAAGTACTATATAAACTTTTATTAAAAATATTGCTCTATCATTCACAGAAAAATATAGAGATTCAAATTACGAAAACCTGAGGAGTTTGACTGTCGATATATAGCTGATCTATTGAGATATAGATCACGCTAGCATTTGATATTTATCATCTTCTTCAAAATTTTCCTTTTTTTCTTTGTGATATTTAGTGTAGGTTATTTACTATAGGTAGGTTATTTATATATTTCCTTTCATTTAAGTAATAAGTTTTTAATGCACATATAACATTAATATTTGCTGTGATATCATTTGATAAAATCACAAAACGTGTAAGCCACGTTAAAATTGCTTTGTATCTCTGATAGTTAAATAAATAAATAAATAAATAAATAAAATTTAATATTATAAAGGGTCCGCTATCTAACGTTTTTTTTCAACTAGTGCTTATTTCATGAATGGTAAAACTTAGCTCATGTCTGATTTAACAGATAATTAGTTTTAACTTTCCGCTGAACGAATATGGTTGTGTATACGCTTCGCTAAGGGGCCTGCGATCGACTTACAGAAGATGCCAATTTTGCCAAAAAAAAATCATCTTTTCAGATGAAACTCATTTTGATCTTGGCGGGTATGTAAACAAGCAAAATTGTCGCATTTAGGGCACAGAAAACCCGCACGCATACATTGAAAAGCCGATACACCCAAGACGAGTCACTGTTTGGTGCGGATTTTGGTCCAGAGGCATAATTGGGCCATTTTTTTCGAAAATGAGCGAGGATTGGCCGTTACAGTCAATGGCGATCGTTATCGGGCCATGTTGAACGAATTTTTGTTCACAAAAATTGAAGAGGAGGATTTTAGCAACATTTGGTTTCAACAGGGCGGCGCTACGTGCCACACAGCCGAAGCTACACTCGATGTTTTGCGCCCTGTTTTTGAAGATCGCATTATCAGCCGCAGAGTTGATGTCGTTTGGCCACTTCGGAGCTGCGATTTGACACCGTTGGACTATTATTTGTGGGGTGCCGTCAAAGATAAGTGTTACGCCAACAAGCCAGAGACAATTGACGCTTTAAAGGACAATATTCGTGAAGCCATTGGTGAAATACAGCTGCACACAATCGATAATGTGCTTAAAAATTGGACCGATCGTGTAGGCTACTGCATGGCCAGCCGAGGCAGCCATTTGAATGAAATTATTTTCCATTATTAACCGGAAGGATTGTACTTTCAAATTAAAAAAGAAATTTGAGAAAATATTCAATAAATTTTTTTTATAGCATTTAAAAAAAAAAAAAAATATTTGGAGGACCCTTTACTTGAGAGCTCGTATAAGTGGGACAGTTTATATAAAATAAGTTATCCTTATTCCTTTTGTTTATTTAGAGTAAAAATTTTATATTTCAAATATAATAAATAAACTTTATAAAAAAATGAATTTAAAATTCTACTGAACGACAATGCTACTCCATATGTGAATTGAACATTTTAGTTAGATTATTTTAATGGTTTTTCTAACCTTCGTCTGAACAGCCGTTCAGAAAAACAAAATGAAATATTTAGTAAATTAAATCTAAACGCTTCATTAAAAAAACCTGAATGCAACATCGTACATATACTTTCTTTCAAATTTAAGCATTTTTTAACACAGTTACATACACTTTAAAAGTTACCAACAAACAATTTTACAAATGCTTTTATCAGAACTAATATATGGACTTAAATGAACATTCATACATACATAACTGCCAGATTTGACGATTAATCGTAATTTTGACGATTTTTAAACAAATTATTGGCAATTTGACGATTGACGTTTTTTTGCCTCTAAAATTACAATTTTCGACATATGGACAATAGGCAGCTCTAAAAGTACTAAGAACTCTTTGTAGGGAAAACAAGCAGATGGAAACTGCATCGTAGTAGTATTGGTGAATTGTTTATTTATGCTTTTAACATACACTGGTCAATTCAAGCATTCATTTTGTTGTAAATTTTATGAAGTGAAGTATATATGTCGTTGTCGGACGAAACTTGTTTTAAACGAGTCTTCTGTCCCAGCGCCGATTTTTTTCATATTCCGTTTTTTTAACTCCCATCTAGTTTGTGCGTAATGAATTTATTTATTTTTTTTCAAGTCTTTTCTGTCTGCATTTGGATTTTGCTCGTACTGCTGGTCCTTAACAACTCTGTTGTTGTAATCATCACTTTTTACATCCCAAGCGCAGGCAGAGAATGATAAACTTAGCTCAATAATTTACTTTTTCTTTTGAATTTCTGCCATTTTGATTCCACAAAATTACAAAAAATAATTGCAAATTTTTTGTTCGTTTCAATGTTGTTGACGTCATAAAATTGCAGAAAATATGAAAATTTTTCAAGCAGCGTCATTAACTTTTTAATGAGATGTTTCAAGCAGGGAAAATATCTTAATTTTCTGATTTTGCTTCCAGCATTGTCGGTGAGACACATACATAAAAAATTCACTAATCCTACTACAATGCAGTTTAAATTTGCTTGATAGTGTATTTAGCACCTTAATCAAGAATAAAGTAGTTGTAGTAGTAGGCGAAGCTGTCTACTAATTAAGCAGTGTAGCAAGAAAATTGTGAACAGAATATTGAAGCGTTTTATATGGTTGCCAAATAACTTCAACAAAAACTTAGAGAATTATCCAAGAAAAATATGTGAATTTTATTATTATTATTATTATTATTATTATTATTATTATTATTATTATTATTATTATTATTATTATTATTATTATTATTATTATTATTATTATTATTATTATTATTATTATTATTATTATTATTATTATTATTATTATTATTATTATTATTATTATTATTATTATTATTATTATTATTATTATTATTATTATTATTATTATTATTATTATTATTATTATTATTATTATTATTATTATTATTATTATTATTATTATTATTATTATTATTATTATTATTATTATTATTATTATTATTATTATTATTATTATTATTATTATTATTATTATTATTATTATTATTATTATTATTATTATTATTATTATTATTATTATTATTATTATTATTATTATTATTATTATTATTATTATTATTATTATTATTATTATTATTATTATTATTATTATTATTATTATTATTATTATTATTATTATTATTATTATTATTATTATTATTATTATTATTATTATTATTATTATTATTATTATTATTATTATTATTATTATTATTATTATTATTATTATTATTATTATTATTATTATTATTATTATTATTATTATTATTATTATTATTATTATTATTATTATTATTATTATTATTATTATTATTATTATTATTATTATTATTATTATTATTATTATTATTATTATTATTATTATTATTATTATTATTATTATTATTATTATTATTATTATTATTATTATTATTATTATTATTATTATTATTATTATTATTATTATTATTATTATTATTATTATTATTATTATTATTATTATTATTATTATTATTATTATTATTATTATTATTATTATTATTATTATTATTATTATTATTATTATTATTATTATTATTATTATTTATTATTATTATTATTATTATTATTATTATTATTATTATTATTATTATTATTATTATTATTATTATTATTATTATTATTATTATTATTATTATTATTATTATTATTATTATTATTATTATTATTATTATTATTATTATTATTATTATTATTATTATTATTATTATTATTATTATTATTATTATTATTATTATTATTATTATTATTATTATTATTATTATTATTATTATTATTATTATTATTATTATTATTATTATTATTATTATTATTATTATTATTATTATTATTATTATTATTATTATTATTATATTATTATTATTATTATTATTATTATTATTATTATTATTATTATTATTATTATTATTATTATTATTATTATTATTATTATTATTATTATTATTATTATTATTATTATTATTATTATTATTATTATTATTATTATTATTATTATTATTATTATTATTATTATTATTATTATTATTATTATTATTATTATTATTATTATTATTATTATTATTATTATTATTATTATTATTATTATTATTATTATTATTATTATTATTATTATTATTATTATTATTATTATTATTATTATTATTATTATTATTATTATTATTATTATTATTATTATTATTATTATTATTATTATTATTATTATTATTATTATTATTATTATTATTATTATTATTATTATTATTATTATTATTATTATTATTATTATTATTATTATTATTATTATTATTATTATTATTATTATTATTATTATTATTATTATTATTATTATTATTATTATTATTATTATTATTATTATTATTATTATTATTATTATTATTATTATTATTATTATTATTATTATTATTATTATTATTATTATTATTATTATTATTATTATTATTATTATTATTATTATTATTATTATTATTATTATTATTATTATTATTATTATTATTATTATTATTATTATTATTATTATTATTATTATTATTATTATTATTATTATTATTATTATTATTATTATTATTATTATTATTATTATTATTATTATTATTATTATTATTATTATTATTATTATTATTATTATTATTATTATTATTATTATTATTATTATTATTATTATTATTATTATTATTATTATTATTATTATTATTATTATTATTATTATTATTATTATTATTATTATTATTATTATTATTATTATTATTATTATTATTATTATATTATTATTATTATTATTATTATTATTATTATTATTATTATTATTATTATTATTATTATTATTATTATTATTATTATTATTATTATTATTATTATTATTATTATTATTATTATTATTATTATTATTATTATTATTATTATTATTATTATTATTATTATTATTATTATTATTATTATTATTATTATTTATTATTATTATTATTATTATTATTATTATTATTATTATTATTATTATTATTATTATTATTATTATTATTATTATTATTATTATTATTATTATTATTATTATTATTATTATTATTATTATTATTATTATTATTATTATTATTATTATTATTATTATTATTATTATTATTATTATTATTATTATTATTATTATTATTATTATTATTATTATTATTATTATTATTATTATTATTATTATTATTATTATTATTATTATTATTATTATTATTATTATTATTATTATTATTATTATTATTATTATTATTATTATTATTATTATTATTATTATTATTATTATTATTATTATTATTATTATTATTATTATTATTATTATTATTATTATTATTATTATTATTATTATTATTATTATTATTATTATTATTATTATTATTATTATTATTATTATTATTATTATTATTATTATTATTATTATTATTATTATTATTATTATTATTATTATTATTATTATTATTATTATTAAATTCTTTTTATATTATTATATAATTTTATTCTTTTGTAAGTAGCACGCACGCATTAAAAATATGTAATTTATTATATTGCTACGAAAATAATGTTGGGCACCACAGCAGTTATTACACTGCTAAAATAAATAAACAAAAGCTGCAATACGTGCTGTTTACAAGTAACCAAATCTACAACAACAAACATTAGCGGAGGTAAAGTAAATAAAAATTACACTGCAACAACAATAATTAAGCAGCAAAGAAAACAAGTAACAGATAATAAACAAGCAACAACAAATACCAAGAGCTGAAAGAGGTAGATGCTTACATACGCATGGCTACAAAAAAAAACTAAAAATAAATTAAAAGAAAGAAATGAAATCTACCTGAAATATCGAGAGGTTTGAGAGCTTTCGATATATTGTTTACTCAGCCATATAAAGAGCACATCGATGCGAACAAGAAGCAGTTGAAGTAAAGTTAACTCAGCGAATGTGTTATTGGTGTGAAGAGAGTTTATAAGGAGTAAACTCGTAAAGTGAATCGTGAAGTAAAAAAACCAGTTTAGTTGGAGCTAACTCAGTAAAGAGAGTTAAGTGTGGATAACCTCTGGTTGAAAAGGTTGTGATCGAACCTAAGTTATAACTACGATCGGGTTGGAAGATCTTTAGGAAGAAAGATTTCTCGAGTAATTGTTGTTGTTTACAAAGTTGTAAACAGACAGAGTAATTAAGAATAACAATTTTTATTGCCTGTAAGAAGATTACAAGCAGTGCACATAACTGTGTTGAATAAAAGATTTTTAATTAAAACCAAACACAAAATTTATTTTATTTTAACTACAACCTACGAGCTCATAAATACATATTTTTAAAAAGGTGAAAACGTAACAATATATACTACATAGGTAAATAAAAATTAAAAACACTATAAACTTGAATGTTGTTTGTTACGATTTTTTGGCGGTTTTTCGAAACTGAACTGACGATATTTTTGAAATTTATCGGAAAAATTACGATTTTCTGCATATTTCATCTAGCAGCCCTGCATACATAACGCTTTTTTCTTCAAACAAAAGCTATTTTAACCCTTTTAAGAATCAGAAAATGTTTTGTAAAGTATTAAATACTATTTTAAACATCGCTAAAAAGAAAAAGAAAATAAGTAGATTAGTAAAAATCTCTAGGGACAAATGTGCGGATAATCTCTGGATTATGAAATGAGTTCAGGAGCTAATAGAAATATAAGTTCTTAATCGTAAAACTATAACCTTTTTTATACGTAAACACTCACCATTAGTAGAAATGACGAACATACGTTTACAACCGATTTTTACCGAGCCTGTGCACAAACTATCGATTGTATTGTTAAAAGTAGCTTTTCATCTTTGTTTTGAATAAAAATTAAACAAGATATTTACCTTTTTTATTAAGAATAAATAATTTTTTTTAAGTCTATTAGGAACATATTTTAGGAGACACTGTTGAGATTAACTATTTTAATTAGCAAAAAAGTAATACATTATTAATATTGAAATTAACAAATTCAGTTCATATTAAAGATCGAAATTATATGTAAATAGTATAAAAATATGTATGCTTATTCATTTTTTAAGGCATTTCTTTTACGCTTCTTTCATGAGTTCTCCATACACTCTTACCACATTTTGTGGATATTGAGTTTGTCATTTTATGTTTTGAATAGGGACCAAAACAGCAAATCTTGTTTCTATTTTCTTAAAATCATTAATTAAATCTTTTTTAGAACTCATTTGCGACCTCAAAACGAATTCAATTTAATCCATTTGTTTATCCATAATATTTATATTCTCGTTTTAACTAAATTACATATTTAAGAGTTCAAGATATTTCCTTTTCAGGTTAATAATAGATTTTCATTTACAAAATTTCTGTGTACATACATACAATATTTTTTGGAGGAGAAAATTGGCAAAAAACCTATATGATTTTTACTTAGAACTACTTAAGTACGGACTAGATAAAAACCTAAGATAATACTATCTCATTAATATGGACGAAATCAGTATTAATTCGTCTGGCAATCAAATTTTGTGCAAGTTTATTGATCTTGTCTGAAACTAATTCGAAACCCGCAATATCATGAAGGCGTTTAGTTGAAAAAAACCGAGGTAGATTATAAATAAATGTTTATTAATATATCTGAAGAATATCTGAACAGACTAGTGCTATTGACATTACTTTCTAATGATATTTTCATTGGTAAAATATCCGAACTCAAATTGTTTATGACCTCCGACGGGGACATTATAAGCGGATATTTGTCAGAAAGACGTCCAGAGTAGAGCCCTGCCTATTACCGCAAAAAGGAGTGTTGCGTATTTGGCAGCACTGCTAAATCGACCAACATTACGTTACATTTGAATTAACGGATATAAAAATAGAAGACATTTCCGGAACCTCCAAATTGTAGTCAATAAATAAAGGGCTCCTTTACCTACACGTCAGATAGTTAGTTAGTTTCGTTTGGCTGCCAATAAAAAAGTTGTGTTTAAGCGTAAATAAAACAAACAGTGTAAAAGTTATAATGGAATAAATTAAAACTGTAAAACAACAAAATAAAGCGGTGTTCATTTTATTTCAACGCAGTTTAAATGAACTTAAACGTTTCAAAAAAGTTAAAACCTAGCGATATCATGATCCAGATTTTTTATATAAAATAATCCCCCAGCAATTCGCCCTTAAACAACCCCAAGACCGGTGTCTATTATTAAAGTCATCACTTAATAGATACCTTTCGTTACTACTGGGCAGTCAAAAAAAAAAAAAAAAAAAAAAAAATATATATATATATATATATATATATATATATATATATATATATATATATATATATATATATATAAAATAAATAAATAAATCATATTCATGAAAAATATAAGATTGCAAGTTGCATAAACACTTACCATTAGTCAAATCGACTAACAGGAGCTTTATAACTAAAAAAAAAAAACACCATACTTACTGATGAAATATGAATTCTCGCAAAGAAATAACACTGACGACAGAAAATACAAAAAAGTTCAAGTTGATCGCGCAATTAAATAAAAAGCTGCGTATGAAAATAAAGGTGATGTTAATCGAATCGACTAAGATTATGATTCTAGGGTTAAATTGACATAAAAAATTGGATTGGAATTAATTGCATAAAAGGATTTTATTAACTATTTTTCGAATAAATCTGCAAAATGATTACTGTTTGCTGTAAAGTATAAATGAACATTTCATATTCGACAAGAATGATTGAAAGTACCAAATATGTTTAAACAGTATTTTTTATCTAAGTATCTATATAAAAATAATATAATTATATTTATATATATTTACAAATATAATATACAACAAATTCTTAACAAATAAAGCTTATATGGAGTATAAAGTTATTTATCAAATAAATGCAATTTTATAAAAAGTCAACATACAAAAGCTTTTTTCCTGGTTCACTATAGACCAATGTAACCAAATTATTTGCGCACCAAATTAAAGTCATTGGAAATATCTTTTAGCTATCAACCTTCTTTTTTGTTCATCAAAATTTCAAGAACTACTAAGTTATATATTGAAACCTGTGGCCTACACCACGGAAACTAGTCAATGCTGATCCAATGATCTTTTTAATTTGATCTAAGTGTTACATAATTGCTTATGTATCATTAGGGTGAAAATGTGTGATTGTCACTTAAGAATGTATATTATATTATTGTCTTTTTTACTAGTTTAGAGGAGCACATGGAATCATTAAGTAAGGTGCTTGATCGGCTAAAAAGGCCAATTTTGAGCCAGATAAATGTATATTTTTATCTAAGGAAACTGAGGCTACGTTGTAACCACTGATGGAATAAGAACTAGCAAGAAGAAATTGGAGACTATTGACAGAATTTAAGTGCACAGGACACAGAAACAGATTAATTTTTTTCTTGGAGTCACTGGCTATTATAGACGTTTTTTCAAAGACTATTCTAGGATTGCACATCACATATTAAATATTTAAAAATGAACGCTAAAATAAACCTTAAAGACCCCGAATATTTCGAGACGTTTAATACATTAAAAATTTTGCTTAAAAGTGATCCTGTATTGGTGCACCTTGACTTTAACAAGCAATTCACCACGGTGACTGATGCCAACAACTATGATTTGGGTGCCGTGATAATGCAGGACAACAAACCAATTTCCTATGCGAGTCGATCCCTAAGTGGTCACGAACAACGTATAGCACCATCGAAGAGAGCCGCTCACCATCGTTTGCGCAACTAAGCACTTTCGTCCATATTTATACGGTCGAAGACTTACAGTGAAGACTGATCATAGACCATTGGTTTGGCTTGCAAATATAAAAGAACCAAACGCTAAGCTCCAGCGCTGAATGATGAAACTGAATGAATTTGATTTCCAGGTGGAGTATATAAAAGGAAAAGAGAACATTTTTGCAGACGGATTGAGTGGGTTGATTTACGATAATAATGCAATGAGAGATACACAAACGGAATCTTAATTTCTTGTGAATTTGAACGAACTTTTTCAGGAAACTAGGGTTAAGTTAAATGATAATGAAGCAGATGCGGTACACAGTGCAGATACTGACAACATTAACTTTATTAGAATAACAGAAGTCCCATTAAATATTTTTAAAAATCAATTAATACTAAGTGATGCAGAGAAAACAAGTTGTAGCAAAAGGATTGTGTTTAGAAAAAAGATAAGAGAAACGTGGAACGTAGCTGATGATAAAGGCCTAGTGGATCTAATGAGAGAAAGATTGCCTCAGAAGGGTCTGTTGGTTGTGTTTTGTCTCGATGATAATTTGTTTTTGAAGTTTCCAGACTTGTATAGGAAATTTTTTTTGAGAAACGAGATTTTAGAATCCTGAAACAGGTACTCTTTTAGAAGATGCTACTGGTGAAGGTAAACTCCTTCAAATCATAGAAGCAGAGCATCTAAAAAGTAATCACGGAGGGATAAATGAAATTTTCGAGAAGATACGGTTAATATATATAAATAATTGCGAAAATTTTAACAATCTAATACGATAGAAGGCCTACCAAACATAGCCTGAATATTACTAAGACTCCTAATGGACACAATGAAATTATACAGCTTGACGTTTGGCTTCCACAACGAGGTGTAATGTTCTTGACTAGTATAGACAAATTTACAAAATACGCAACTGTTCAGCCATTAAAGGACAGAACATGGATTTCATTTGTTGAGACGATTAAGATTCGAATACAGTATTTGGGAAAACAGGAAACAATAATCACAGATAACAGATTAGATGTAGTGACCGTGAAACAGTGTTTGACGTCATATGGTATTAACGTGCATTTTACAACGTCTATAATAAAACAGAAAACTCTGACGTGGAGAGACTCCACTTGCCGCTTAATGGACATATTCGACTTTTTAACGCCGACATAAATAACAAAGATAATATGGAAGAGAAGGTGAATATGGCAATAGTGACATTTAACAATACAATTCATTCTACAACAAAGATAAGACCACTTGATTTTATAAAAAATACAATATCTAGGGAATCTCTTAAGGAATTATCAGAGAAACTGAACATAGAAAAAATCGAAAGGATAAATGCAATTAATGTAAGACAGAAAAATGGAAATGACATATATATTCAAAATAAATTGGTAAAAAATTATAGAGTAAGTAAAACTCCACTCAATAGATATAGATATAGATATAGATATAGATATAGATATAGATATAGATATAGATATATAGATATAGATATAGATATAGATATAGATATAGATATAGATATAGATATAGATATAGATATAGATATAGATATAGATATAGATATAGATATAGATATAGATATAGATATAGATATAGATATAGATATAGATATAGATATAGATATAGATATAGATATAGATATAGATATAGATATAGATATAGATATAGATATAGATATAGATATAGATATAGATATAGATATAGATATAGATATAGATATAGATATAGATATAGATATAGATATAGATATAGATATAGATATAGATATAGATATAGATATAGATATAGATATAGATATAGATATAGATATAGATATAGATATAGATATAGATATAGATATAGATATAGATATAGATATAGATATAGATATAGATATAGATATAGATATAGATATAGATATAGATATAGATATAGATATAGATATAGATATAGATATAGATATAGATATAGATATAGATATAGATATAGATATAGATATAGATATAGATATAGATATAGATATAGATATAGATATAGATATAGATATAGATATAGATATAGATATAGATATAGATATAGATATAGATATAGATATAGATATAGATATAGATATAGATATAGATATAGATATAGATATAGATATAGATATAGATATAGATATAGATATAGATATAGATATAGATATAGATATAGATATAGATATAGATATAGATATAGATATAGATATAGATATAGATATAGATATAGATATAGATATAGATATAGATATAGATATAGATATAGATATAGATATAGATATAGATATAGATATAGATATAGATATAGATATAGATATAGATATAGATATAGATATAGATATAGATATAGATATAGATATAGATATAGATATAGATATAGATATAGATATAGATATAGATATAGATATAGATATAGATATAGATATAGATATAGATATAGATATAGATATAGATATAGATATAGATATAGATATAGATATAGATATAGATATAGATATAGATATAGATATAGATATAGATATAGATATAGATATAGATATAGATATAGATATAGATATAGATATAGATATAGATATAGATATAGATATAGATATAGATATAGATATAGATATAGATATAGATATAGATATAGATATAGATATAGATATAGATATAGATATAGATATAGATATAGATATAGATATAGATATAGATATAGATATAGATATAGATATAGATATAGATATAGATATAGATATAGATATAGATATAGATATAGATATAGATATAGATATAGATATAGATATAGATATAGATATAGATATAGATATAGATATAGATATAGATATAGATATAGATATAGATATAGATATAGATATAGATATAGATATAGATATAGATATAGATATAGATATAGATATAGATATAGATATAGATATAGATATAGATATAGATATAGATATAGATATAGATATAGATATAGATATAGATATAGATATAGATATAGATATAGATATAGATATAGATATAGATATAGATATAGATATAGATATAGATATAGATATAGATATAGATATAGATATAGATATAGATATAGATATAGATATAGATATAGATATAGATATAGATATAGATATAGATATAGATATAGATATAGATATAGATATAGATATAGATATAGATATAGATATAGATATAGATATAGATATAGATATAGATATAGATATAGATATAGATATAGATATAGATATAGATATAGATATAGATATAGATATAGATATAGATATAGATATAGATATAGATATAGATATAGATATAGATATAGATATAGATATAGATATAGATATAGATATAGATATAGATATAGATATAGATATAGATATAGATATAGATATAGATATAGATATAGATATAGATATAGATATAGATATAGATATAGATATAGATATAGATATAGATATAGATATAGATATAGATATAGATATAGATATAGATATAGATATAGATATAGATATAGATATAGATATAGATATAGATATAGATATAGATATAGATATAGATATAGATATAGATATAGATATAGATATAGATATAGATATAGATATAGATATAGATATAGATATAGATATAGATATAGATATAGATATAGATATAGATATAGATATAGATATAGATATAGATATAGATATAGATATAGATATAGATATAGATATAGATATAGATATAGATATAGATATAGATATAGATATAGATATAGATATAGATATAGATATAGATATAGATATAGATATAGATATAGATATAGATATAGATATAGATATAGATATAGATATAGATATAGATATAGATATAGATATAGATATAGATATAGATATAGATATAGATATAGATATAGATATAGATATAGATATAGATATAGATATAGATATAGATATAGATATAGATATAGATATAGATATAGATATAGATATAGATATAGATATAGATATAGATATAGATATAGATATAGATATAGATATAGATATAGATATAGATATAGATATAGATATAGATATAGATATAGATATAGATATAGATATAGATATAGATATAGATATAGATATAGATATAGATATAGATATAGATATAGATATAGATATAGATATAGATATAGATATAGATATAGATATAGATATAGATATAGATATAGATATAGATATAGATATAGATATAGATATAGATATAGATATAGATATAGATATAGATATAGATATAGATATAGATATAGATATAGATATAGATATAGATATAGATATAGATATAGATATAGATATAGATATAGATATAGATATAGATATAGATATAGATATAGATATAGATATAGATATAGATATAGATATAGATATAGATATAGATATAGATATAGATATAGATATAGATATAGATATAGATATAGATATAGATATAGATATAGATATAGATATAGATATAGATATAGATATAGATATAGATATAGATATAGATATAGATATAGATATAGATATAGATATAGATATAGATATAGATATAGATATAGATATAGATATAGATATAGATATAGATATAGATATAGATATAGATATAGATATAGATATAGATATAGATATAGATATAGATATAGATATAGATATAGATATAGATATAGATATAGATATAGATATAGATATAGATATAGATATAGATATAGATATAGATATAGATATAGATATAGATATAGATATAGATATAGATATAGATATAGATATAGATATAGATATAGATATAGATATAGATATAGATATAGATATAGATATAGATATAGATATAGATATAGATATAGATATAGATATAGATATAGATATAGATATAGATAGAGATATAGATATAGATATAGATATAGATATAGATATAGATATAGATATAGATATAGATATAGATATAGATTGTGTGTATAACATGAAAATGTGGTATCCTTTCTTCTTCAGATGGTTTGTCTGTAATTTTTTCTAGTTTAGTCATTCAGATATAATAGTTTCGAAACGAAAAACAAACATCGCCAAGATCAAAAAAGTTAGTCCGCCTATTTTTTTTACTGTTGATTTTTATTGACCATAAAGCTATTTGTACCAAATACTGAAACCTTATCTTTAACCGTTTTCAAGATATAAAGAAATCAATATTTAGTTTATATGGGAAGTAGCACGCCCTCTTTTCCAATTCCGCCCAGTTTTTGACTTATGATTTCTATTGTCTTTAGAGTCATTCGGAGCAAATTCTGAAGCCTTTGCTTTAACCGTTCTCGAAATATACAGAAATCAATATTTAGATTATATGGGATGTACCACGCCTGCTTGTCCAGTGCCGCCCAGTTTTTGACTATGAATCTATTTGAGCCAAATTTAGAGGCTTTTTCTCTTACCATTTTGAAGATATAGAAAAATTTATATTTACTTTGCATGGGCGTGACATCAATCAATTGGAATTTTTGAAATTTAAAAAGCCAGAGACACGGAGTGATATTGTAAAAATTTTAAGAAAATCCGTTCAGCAGTTTAGCTGTCCATAGACTTTAAACAAACAAACATACAAACTCACATTCATTTTGATTTAGGTACAGGAAGATAAGATTGATAGTTAAAAGCAGTTTTCTGTCCAGTCTTTACACATATAATATTGAAACAAAAACAAAAAATAACAAAAGCACACTAACACACTAGAAAGACCGAGAAATTAACATACCTGAAAGACTGATAGTGATCATTTGTGACCCAACTAATTTCAAATTAATTTTAGTAGCGGAAAATTTAATATTTGTATTTAGAAATTGTTTATTGAAAAAGAATTTGGAATGGAAACACGCCTTCTAAAGTGCGGTAGTAACGTTCTAAAAAAGTTACGTGTTGTGTAAAACCGCTTTATAACAGATGGAAAGATTAATCATGTATTTTGCGTTTAGATAAAATCATGGTATAACATAATTAATCAGTCAGAATTGTATAGTGAGTAATATCTTCTGTGTGACAACTAAGCATATCAATCCCGCTTCTATTCAATTAAGTTCTTTTTTTTATCGTTAGCAAAGCTTTAACAATCAACAGTGGCATAAGATGGGAATTTAATGAACACCTAAAGAGTTTGGAATACGCCAATGACATTTGATTCTTAGCACACAGCTGTCGCCACACATATCTGCTTAACTTGATCAACGGAGAGTGAAACTGCGAAGGCAGAGCTAAAGCTCAGCGTTGATAGATGTAAGGTAATGCTCTGAAACACCCCTGATAACCCCAAATTCAGGATACGTTGGAAGAGCTTAGTAATTTCTGCTACCTTGGCATTATTCTAACAAAAATTGGTGGCTGTAACGATGATATAATGTTTCAGATTTCCAAAGCCAATGAATTGTTCAGTATTTGACGACCTGTGTGGAAGTCGATTGTTATCTCGAAATTGACTAAGCCCAGCACTCCTCTATGGATATGAGTCTTGGAACATACCGATCGCACAAGCGAGCCAACGACACGTGGAGATTCTATCTCACAAACAGCGCCGGATTGGTAACACACCTCAACACGTGAAGACATAACAAGCCCACTGCATACTTGAAGGCGACAAATTGAACTCGAAATCAATCAAACCGGTCAAAGCTGCAGAGAAAACATATTGCACAAACGAGACCGAATAAAAGGAGTATTTTCTGCACTTTGTTCCTCCTAGGTACCATGGGACATGATATACATATACACGGTGAAGATTTGCCGTCAATTTGACGATTTTTGTCTTGAAAAAATTCAGAAATATAATTGATAAAAGAAATTTTGCAGCCAAATATGCAAATGTGTCAAAAGACCTATAACTGTCTTTTTAGGTAGTTGAGCTATTTATTTGTGTTTGGACACACAAATAAAACAAGAATGCTTTTAAATTTAATTTAATGCAATTTTAATAAAAGTACGAAATATAAATTCTGAAACATCGTTGCTAAAAAATAGTGGAAGTTTCTAGTGTTAAAACCCTATTCTTAATTAAATAATAAAAAAAGTTAATGAACTTAAGCAAATAATAATATTGTATTTCAAAATGAATTATCAAGATTTTGCAAAATTCCAAGAAGTCAAGCAAAATGAATATTAGTTTTTGTATTTTTCATGTCATATCAAATACACAAGTAAAAAACACTTTTTTTTCAATTTCAACTTTACTGAAGTGTTTATGTAGAATAAAATAAAGTAGATTATAAAAATTAGTATATAGAAAATCTCTGGAATTTAAGGTTTCGAAAAAGATTACTCTTTTACATGTGAATTATTACATTTAGCAAAAAAAAAAGCAAAAAAAGATTAATAATTTAAAGGTTAAATTAATTGCTTTGAAAATGGCAAAAGAAGGATAGTTTGTGGTAAGTAAACCCACTTTTACCATCAAACAAGTAAAATTATATTGTCATGTCTGCAAATACTTTTACTATCTGCCTATCAGTCATTTTTATTTGAAGTCTTCATTAAAGTGTTATAAATTGGATACCTATTGTTGATTTGATTGGAATATTCTTTCTGGATTCTTCATCATTTCGTAGTATAAGCTTACTTTTGCTTTCATTCTGCGCTAATCCAAAAATGGTACCAATAATTAATAGCGCTACAATAACCAAAACGGCTGGAATGAACACTCTTTTGCGCTTTGATATACATTCATATAATTTTTCCGAAAATGCTGGTGATGAGTTTTCATCTGTGTCTGAAAATAATCAATAATGAAAAAGTAATTAATTAATTCGAATTTAATTACCATTGAAATTTTTATATTAAATGTGTTAATGATATTAAGCAGATTACACTAGTCTACAAAGAACAAGACACTTTCCGGCCTTTAAATAAAACTATGGAACATAATGATTTTGATGCGATGAATTCAAATCCGTTTTCAGTTTTTTTCCATTGGACTCAAATTCTTTTTCGACTTGGCAAATTTTTCGCCAAAATAATGGTAGTTATGTATATATATTTCATATTTGTTGATAATAAATGATAAATAAACTATAAATCATGAAAATCGGTTGGCTTTTGCTGATTTTATTTAAAATTAAATGCATGTACCTAACTTTGACCAAAATTAGCGATCAAATTTATTTCCAAAAAGTTATAAAAAAATTCCTAGAATATAAATTTTACATTTTAAACATTTAAATGAAAGCCAGATATGTTGAAAGTAAAATAACCCATAAGGGCAGGTGCCTAACTTTGACAACGGCTGCGGTAGGTAAAAAATATTTTAGGAATAAGATTGTTTTATTATTGTGGTAAAAAAACGAGTACAAAATACACTTTTATTTTATTTTTATTCAACTCTTGGTTGCGAAACCGAAAAGACAAATCCTATCCGGTATTTGATTTTATCAAAACCAAAAAAAGTAACAAAAGTACTCTAGTGACTAATCCCGTTTCATATTTTTTATTTTGGTACAAGTTTTACAAAATTTATACGTAGAGTTAGCGCATTTATAATGGATTTTTGTTTTAGGTTACAGTATGCCAAGGGCTTGCACTTGCAAAAATTTTCCAGATTTGTTTTGCTACATTAAAATCAATGATATGGAGTGTACCACAAAATCACGAACATGATTGTTATTTCTGCATGATCGCTATGCGTGGATTTACGAGAAAATAAATGCCTAAAATCATATATCCGAACATTTCATCTGCCCGACGACCAGTTCTTTGAAACAATAATGTTTCTTCACATATAAGTACTTACATATGTGTATTTTTTCCTACCAGACAATTTCTTTCATTATTTTTGTGTGTTGCCTAATAACCCTGTCGGAAACTGAGTTAACTTAAAACTAACTTTGAGCTTACTATTTCGCAACTAGTGCTGACTGACACTTTACTTTTCATTACTTTCCAATGGCAAGAAATAACTATTTTAATATTGCGATGTCCTAGGCGGCCAATTGCCCAACTCTGCATTACTTTCCAACTAACTTAAAGTTGGCTTTCCAAACGTTAGCTTTTAGTAGACTTTTTGTCGCTAACTGTAAGTTAACCGCTTTTCCGTTGGTTTTAAGTAGATTTTTTAAATTAACTGTAAATAAGTTTTATATAAATCAGCTAAAAGTTAGTTGTTTGCATGTTAGGTGAAAAAAATTTTTTTTAGCCATCTGCAAACCAATTTATTTTAATTTATTCAAATTTTTAATGTTTATTTTTTTATACAATATTTAATTTACATAAGTATATGCGCATGATCTCAGGTATTATACTACTTTAATGAAATACTTTATTGAAATATATCTTATATTATTATTTATTTATTTAAATTAAGTTAATTAAAAACCTAAATATATATATTAAAAACCTATATATATATATATAAAAACCTAAATATATATATATATATATATATATATATATATATACATACATACATGTATAAGCGTACCAGATGGTGTATTTCTTTTTGTTTATATATTATATTATATATTATTATTTATATATTATATAATATATTTGCTTTTATGTCAGTGTTTTTTAAAAAATTATTAAAAAACAAAAAATAATACAAAACATATTTAGGTTTTTAGGTTCTTTATATATATATATATATATATATATATATATATATATATATATATATATATATATATACATATATATATATATATATACATATATATATATATATATATACCCATATATATATATATATATATATATATATATATATATATATATATATATATATATATTTCATTTTATTCTTTTCTCTTGAGATCAGCACTCAGGGGATAACCCATATTCATGCAGTGCATTGTGCTGTTACTAGGAAAATAGATTGTTGGAAGAAGGATAAATAGAGTAGTGTCTGTGGACGTTCGATTAAAATTTGCTCATGTCGTAAGTGGCAGGAAGATTGTTCCACAAACGAACAGTGCTACCAAAGAACGAATTCTTCCTATAATGCGTTGTGCGATTTACTGAACAATCAACTACAAAGGGATGTGATCCACGAGCACTACGTAAAAATACTACCTTGATTAAAAAGAATCCAGAATAACTCCCGTGTGGCGTCATAGCTTTACTTAAAAAGTTAGATAAATAAGCTCATTAGGCCCATCAGAAAGATGAAGATTATATTTTCATGATTCTAAAATAAATTTTTATTAACCCTTAAGTCCAGACGTCAAATTATAGGGACGTTATTACAGACCACCACCACCTGTATTCAATAAAAAATGTTTGTACAGTATTTGGAGAATTAATTTAATATATATACTGGTGACCAAAGCAACTGATATTACACAGCAACGTTATGACAAATATAATGCCTTAAAAAACTTAAATTATGATTTATTTTTCTAAAAGATATTTTTTTTTTTCATAAAAGATATTTTCGTTTCAAAACTAAAGCATTTTTTGCATTTCTGTCACAGAACTTCAAACTTAAATTAGTAGTCGTCCAACGTAACCTTTATTTTTAATAACGGCAGTTTCTCAATTTGAGTCTTAGAAACGGTTTGCCATTACTCCTGGATACGATTGAAAATAGTGTGTATGTTCTTCTTAGAATCCCTTATTTTCATGCGCTTTATAGTGCTCCATGGATTTCCATCAAGATTGAGGTCAAGCGATTGACCTGCCTATTATAGAACTCTTACTTTTGAATTACCCAGCAATTCTTTTATAAGTTTCGAATCTATTTTCAGGTCATGATAACGTTAGAAAGCCCAAACCAAACACTTTCTCTTTCTGCACATCTTTACAAATAAAGCGATCAATTTTTTTAGTTATTTGATGAATTGATCCAACTCCAGCAAATGAAAAACAGCATACGGTGTCTAAGATATTATTGATATAATAATATAAAAAAATATATACAGCCTACCTTTTTGTCTGATCGGTGTATTAAGAACGAAGTCCCTTGGTACAAAATAACAAACTTTAACTTTTACCGTACTCAAAAATGTATAAATCAATATTTACCACTTATGGGAGGTGCTATGCTCACTTATCCAATCCTGCCTACTTCTTGACCTATGATTTCTATTCTATTATTTGGATCAAATTTTGCTATTGCCATTTTAAAGATATAGACAAATATATATTTACTTTGCATGGTCATGGCACAAGCAAGTTGGAATTTTTGAAATATGTACAGACAATAGGTGCTTCCGAACATACAAAGAGATTCTGTAAATATATCTTTAGAACTGTAAGAGTAGAAGTTTCTAGATTTAGTCCAAACTATTTCGTGGACTATACACACCACAAGTCAATAACTGAACACAGCGCACAACTGGTAATATGAATGTGTGTTTGAGCGAGGAATGTATACAGCTGAAAAGCAGAACCGTTTATTTTGAAATTTTTACAGTGTCTTTCTGAGAGGACAGTAGGCCATTCTAAACGCTTAGCCTTGTACATGAAGAAGATAAAATGAGAAAAAATTTAAAAACGCTAGTAAGTATATAAAATAATTGTCTTTCAGCAAATAGAAAGACAAGAAAAAAAGCAAATCGAATCAGTGCAGCAAACGAAAGGTGCGAAGTTAGCTCCGTAAGTTAAATTCTTTTTTTAAAATTTTTGTAATTTATAGCCCTTTGGAATAGGCCATATTTGGTAATAAGCACATTAGATATTCGAAAAATCGGACCTATTGGACGGCCATAGGTACATAAGCTAATGTGGCTTTGGTCAAATAGGGCCTTTTTCAACGGGGTATATCTCGGTCCACAAGGACTATTGGGCCATGGGTTAAAACTCGTAAATTCTTTGATGGAATATCTTTTCACCCCAATAGGTCCGATTCCCCCAGAATTTCATCTTTTACCCGATTTTTCGAATAGCTAATGTGCCTATGTCCAAATATGGCCTTATTAAAGGCGGTATATCTCGGTCCACAAGCGCTTTTGGGCCATGGTAAAAACTCGTGAATCCCTTGAAGGAATACCATTCTATCCCAATAGGTCCGATTCCCTTAGAGTTTCATCTTTTACCCGATTTTTTTTTTAATTTATTTTATATTATTGTATGCTTTTCTAAAAATACAATTTGTGCAATAACAATATATGTTTTACATTTTCTTTAATATATATTTTTGAATTTCTTCATCCACATATTGTAATTATCTTTCAAATTAAGATATAACACCTAAAAAAATTTAGCTTCGTAAAGTTAAATTCTTTTTTGTAATGTAAAATTATTTTATTTCTACTGTCATTAAAAAAAGAATATAACTTACGAAGCTAACTTCACACTTTTTCATGTTAAATAACAGTGACTGTTAAAATTACAAAAAGTTAAAAAAAAAAATTTAACTTACGAAGCTAACTTCACACCCTTCAGCAAACGAGCATTGCTTTGTTTGTTTGTTTTTTTTTCTTACAAAAAAAAAAAAAAAAAAAAAAAAAAAAAAAAAAAAAAAAACTGAAAAATGTTAGAGATCGCATTGATTTAGTAAGTTACAGGGTAATTGGAGCTGAATAATTCACAATTTGGGCAATTCGAACTCAAAATTTCGTATGGAGAATTATATAATCGGCTCATAATTGAGAGCTAAATTATGAATGAGAAAGAGAATTACGATAAAATTGCCTCTTATTATATTTTATTTAAAAATATGTATTTCAACCATAATTTATTTTTCGCCTTAATTTTAAAACCTAAAACTATTGAGAAAGAAATATAAAAACGAGGAAAATATATCAAAAACAAATATCGACAAAATTGCGGTTAGTTTAAAAAATTAAATACGTTTTTTTAATATAACAAAAACTTGTGTAAGTTAACAAAATATGTGTACAGATACGAATATGAAATTTTTCTGTCTGAGAGCTGCCGGAGAGCCTTCACCACTGCACGCACTCGAAAGCGTATCAGTGACTATGCCTAGTATATACTTTCGAGCCCGTGCTGTAAATAGGTTTCTTGCAAATCTCAACGTCAACAAGTCTTCTGGGCCGGATAACATACCTGCTGGAACGTTGCTAATGTAACGTCAATCCCTGAAGAGGGTGAACTACCAATCCTGAAAACTACCGCCCAACAGCAGTCTGTTTGGCACTTTCAAGGTAATGGAGAGTATTGTTAATCATTACTTGTAAAATATTTGGAGTCCAATAATTTGCTAAGCGATCGTCAATACGGCTTTCGTAAGGTCGTTCCACTGGCGGTACTCTCAGAGAGATGGAATAAATCCATTCATGAGGTCGGTGAGAGCAAAGTTGTGGCTTTGGATATTTTCAAGGCGTTTGATAGAGTTTGGCATGAGGCGCTAGTATCGAAACTTACTGCCTTTGGTGTCGGTAGTCACTTCTCTCGATTTATATCCAGCTTTCTCAGAGATCGCTCTATGAGAGGGGTTATAGATCTCATCCGACGAGTTCAGGATAAATTCAGGAGTATCGCAAGGCTCTGTTCTTTCTTCAACTCTATTCCTAATATTCCTTAATGACTTTATTTTCCTTACTTCCAATCCTATCTATTCTTTCGCAGATGACAGCAACATTTGTCTTTTATATTCTTTTGATCGTAGGCCGAGCCTTTTGGAGATTGGGCCAGTGACCAGTGAAAATCTTCGGGTGAGGACGTGCGAATCGGGTAGGTTTTAATACACGTAAGACCCAATGTTGTTTCCTGACACGCAGACGTGGTGGTGTGATGCCGTCTGTAACCATGGATAATGTAGATATTGAAGAGTCAGATGCGCTTGATGTTCTGGGCATGAGGATTCATTGTGACTGCCGTTGGAATGATCACATTTTTCAGGTGTCGAAAGAAGCGTTCACGTGCCTCGGTTTTTGTTCGGCTTAAGAAATACTTCACTCCATCTGACCTTCTCAATATTTACAAGACCTATATTCGACCCAAAACCATATATAACTCTCATGTATTCAAAGTCTATTTTTGTCTATTGTAAATCAACAACACACATAGAGTTATATGTACTCTTGGCTACGTAGCCTTTGCAAATGTCAAGCTATGACGCTAAGATTTTGTAGGAATATGAACAACAGATGTACCAACTTAACTCATATCGATGGGGCCGCCACATGGGGTATTCCGAAAACTTTTTGATCAAGGTAGTAGTTATTATGTATGGGAGATGTAACGCCACTTATCCATTCCGCCCTATTTAAAACTGATAACTGATCGACCGCCAAGTCATTTAGGTCAAGCTAAGAAACTTTCACTTTAAACTTTTCAAAATATACAAAAATCAGTTTTTACTTTG
Source organism: Wohlfahrtia magnifica (assembly GCA_023159175.1). Classification (NCBI taxonomy): domain Eukaryota; kingdom Metazoa; phylum Arthropoda; class Insecta; order Diptera; family Sarcophagidae; genus Wohlfahrtia; species Wohlfahrtia magnifica. Next base: position 516,532 of record JAKWBJ010000032.1, on the reverse strand, counting down.
TATGGAAAGTACTATGCCCGGTTATTTAATTTTGCCCATTTTTCCACGGATGATTTGTATTGGCTGCCAAGTTGTTTAGACCAACTTCAGAGACTGCCATTGTAACCGTTTTCGAGATATACAAAAATCAATATTTAACTTGTATGCGAGGTACCATACCCGACGTACTATTCCTATTCACTTTTAGACTGGTGATATGTAATGTTACCGTTTTGAAATATTTTTATGCGCATGGCAGCTCCTGTTTTAAAAAAAGACAATCAGTGAAAGTAGGTCTTTCCGACGCATTTTTTGGTTTGTAAATTGCTTGAGTGTTTCTCGCGTTATTAAATGGCGAACATAGGACAACTTATCTTTATATATATAGATATACATACATATGTAAAAATATCTATTATATGTATACATATACATACATATGTATATATCGAATTTCCATTCAAAATTGTGTTCTCCGATAAAGCCAATTTTTGGTTGATTGGGTACGTAAATAAGCAGAATTCTCGCATTTGGAGTGCGGATAATCTACAAGCCTTATAATATAGCTTTATAATATAGGAAATATTACTACTCTTTTTTACAAAATATATTTTAAAAATATGAAAGAAATCTCGAAAGTACTCTTTCTTATATAAATTCATATGCAATTTTATAAGTATATGTATGTATAAAAATGAATATGCATTTGTATGTTTGTTGGTTTGTTTCTTTGTGCCTTATGGAAGCCTAATCGGCTGAACCGATTTTCTTAAAATTTTACAGTGTTTTCCTGTATATCCGAAAATTATTAAATCCCAACAGGCTGGAGCCATGCCCATACAAGGTGTATGTTTATTTGTCTACATCTGCAAAATGGTAACAGAAAGATTCTGTAAATTTGGCCCAAATAGATTTGTAATAAAGGCAAAGCAGTAGTAAAAAAGTTGGCGAAATTGGACAAGTGGGTGTTCTAGTTCCGATGCAAAGTAAATATTGTTTTTTGCATATCCTGAGAACGGCAATAGTAGAAATTTGAACGAAGTCGTATACAACAACCAGTATCAGCCAGTAACTGGGTGAAAAAGAAAAGAGGGTGTGCGCCTTTCATTCATACTATATATTGAATTTTGTATATGTGGAGAACGGAAACCACCTATCCAAATTAACTAAAAAGCGGGTATTCCAGTTAGCACACTGAATAAAAGCTATGGTATGGTAGGCAAGACACCTGCCTACCAACCAGAAGCTCCTTGGTTCAATACTAGGCCAGAAGAAGTTTTTCAACAGCTGTATCATTTCATACAATTAGCTAGTAACTGGTTATGAGTATTACTATTATTGAAAACTTCTCTAATGCATTTGCCGCTCGGAGTCTAAAAATAGAATCGGGTGCAGCTCATTGACTGAAAGAAGTCCATATGTTCTTTCATGGTGGGATTTAATATATAACGTATTTATAAATGAAAGTGTGCTTGACGTATGCATAGACTTCTATGTTTACTTTTTAAAGGAGAATAGTAATTTTTTATACTAATGGCTATTATTACAACTTGCCTTTAAAGTTGGATTAACTGAAAGGTAACTAAAGCTAACCTTTAACTTTTTTCGTTATTACAACTTACTTATAAAAAAAGTTATTTTTTTAAATATGGCAGTGCCGGAGCAATATCGATAACTTTACCAAATTAAAGAAGTTCTTTAGAAACACAGTGGCAACCACGTGCCCTTTTTTGTTATGTTTGTTCATTTTGTTTTTAAAATTTGTGTCGTGGTTTTATTTTTTTATTTTGGTATTTTTTTGTGATCTGTTTTCCATTTTGGCTTGAAAAACTGTTAATATATAAACGTTTATTTTTCATGTTAATATTTGAAGTTGCCATACTGAAAATAATGATATATATGGCAAGTTCAAACATAAACTTAACTTTAAAAGTTACATGTATGATGATCTTTCCTTTAGCTTAATGCTCACTTTTACCATATTGCATATATGTAATAATGAAAATCAAATTATCTGCCCGTTAAAATCCTGCCTTTAGTTAAAGGCTAGCTGTAATAATGGTCCTAAAAATGAAAAGAGTTAAAAGTATAATAAAAGAATTTTAAAAATATAAGCATAAAAAAATAATAAAATTAGAAAAAAGGAAGTAGTTTAAATTTAAACTTATTATTCCTTTTATTTATCCACTTTTATTTTTTAATGTTTTCCTCTTTCTTCCTCTAAAAACAAAACGACGAGGTCTATGCATACAAACGTCACATACACTTTCATTAAGAGAAAATAAAGCTAACGGAACCTGGGAAAGCTTAACCTATGTTATTTAATTCATAAGCCTTTATGAATAATAAGAAAATTATAATTTATCCAATAATATATGTAAGTTTAATTAGAAACACAAAAATAACTATTTTTTGTGCTTAACGCATAATCGATCAAAGCAAAGTATGAATACTTGAAATGTAATAAACAAATAGGTAGTAATAGTTTACCTTTATCCTTTGTAATCCAGAACAGTCAGTGAGCGCCTAGGAATTAATTTAATTTTAGCATTCTTGATATTCTTGATAATGTCGTCTTAAGGTGAATTAGTGCGTTAAACTTTTTCTAAAAAATACTTCTATTCAGCTACTTAAAAAGATGTTTAATTATATTAAGTTCCGGATCAGGTACGGATAAACCAAACCTTTGTATTACCCGTTATTTGCTTAGGATCTGTTTCTTGGTGGAATACCCCCTTTCTCAGAACTTAGGTTCAGCATTGTATGACTGCTGACATATTTTATTTTACTAATATTGAGATAAATAAATTTGTCCACTTTACCATCAGAGAAATGTAAATTGTTGTAATCAGAATTCAAGATACAGCCTCAACCTATCCTCCTTGCTCAACGGTACTTTTTGCGATTAAATTCTGTTTGGTTTGCGAATCAGAAAATTTTTAGTGTCGTGGAAACCTAAAAATAGACTCCGAAGGAGCCCGATTTTGTAGGAGTCAGATTTGTCTTGATACAGAGCACGTGGTTTCATTCCCCATCGTTTCTGTGCCCTGCTTAGCATGTATCGCAGAACAAGAGAAAACTGACATCCCAACTCGATAGTCAATCTCTAGTATAGTACAGTATAGTACAGTATAGTACAGTATAGTATAGTATAGTATAGTATAGTATAGTATAGTATAGTATAGTATAGTATAGTATAGTATAGTATAGTATAGTATAGTATAGTATAGTATAGTATAGTATAGTATAGTATAGTATAGTATAGTATAGTATAGTATAGTATAGTATAGTATAGTATAGTATAGTATAGTATAGTATAGTATAGTATAGTATAGTATAGTATAGTATAGTATAGTATAGTATAGTATAGTATAGTATAGTATAGTATAGTATAGTATAGTATAGTATAGTATAGTATAGTATAGTATAGTATAGTATAGTATAGTATAGTATAGTATAGTATAGTATAGTATAGTATAGTATAGTATAGTATAGTATAGTATAGTATAGTATAGTATAGTATAGTATAGTATAGTATAGTATAGTATAGTATAGTATAGTATAGTATAGTATAGTATAGTATAGTATAGTATAGTAGAGTATAGTATAGTATAGTATAGTATAGTATAGTATAGTATAGTATAGTAGTATAGTATAGTATAGTATAGTATAGTATAGTATAGTATAGTATAGTATAGTATAGTATAGTATAGTATAGTATAGTATAGTATAGTATAGTATAGTATAGTATAGTATAGTATAGTATAGTATAGTATAGTATAGTATAGTATAGTATAGTAATAGTATAGTATAGTATAGTATAGTATAGTATAGTATAGTATAGTATAGTATAGTATAGTATAGTATAGTATAGTATAGTATAGTATAGTATAGTATAGTATAGTATAGTATAGTATAGTATAGTATAGTATAGTATAGTATAGTATAGTATAGTATAGTATAGTATAGTATAGTATAGTATAGTATAGTATAGTATAGTATAGTATATATACTATACTATATATATATAGTATAGTATAGTATATATATATATATATATATATATATATACTATACTATACTATACTATATATATATACTACTATACTATACTATATATATATATATACTATAGTATATATATACTATACTATACTATACTATACTATACTATACTATACTATACTATACTATACTATACTATACTATACTATACTATACTATACTATACTATACTATACTATACTATACTATACTATACTATACTATACTATACTATACTATACTATACTATACTATACTATACTATACTATACTATACTATACTATACTATACTATACTATACTATACTATACTATACTATACTATACTATACTATACTATACTATACTATACTATACTATACTATACTATACTATACTATACTATACTATACTATACTATACTATACTATACTATACTATACTATACTATACTATACTATACTATACTATACTATACTATACTATACTATACTATACTATACTATACTATACTATACTATACTATACTATACTATACTATACTATACTATACTATACTATACTATACTATACTATACTATACTATACTATACTATACTATACTATACTATACTATACTATACTATACTATACTATACTATACTATACTATACTATACTATACTATACTATACTATACTATACTATACTATACTATACTATACTATACTATACTATACTATACTATACTATACTATACTATACTATACTATACTATACTATACTATACTATACTATACTATACTATACTATACTATACTATACTATACTATACTATACTATACTATACTATACTATACTATACTATACTATACTATACTATACTATACTATACTATACTATACTATACTATACTATACTATACTATACTATACTATACTATACTATACTATACTATACTATACTATACTATACTATACTATACTATACTATACTATACTATACTATACTATACTATACTATACTATACTATACTATACTATACTATACTATACTATACTATACTATACTATACTATACTATACTATACTATACTATACTATACTATACTATACTATACTATACTATACTATACTATACTATACTATACTATACTATACTATACTATACTATACTATACTATACTATACTATACTATACTATACTATACTATACTATACTATACTATACTATACTATACTATACTATACTATACTATACTATACTATACTATACTATACTATACTATACTATACTATACTATACTATACTATACTATACTATACTATACTATACTATACTATACTATACTATACTATACTATACTATACTATACTATACTATACTATACTATACTATACTATACTATACTATACTATACTATACTATACTATACTATACTATACTATACTATACTATACTATACTATACTATACTATACTATACTATACTATACTATACTATACTATACTAAACTATACTAAACTATACTATACTATACTATATATATATCATCAAAATTGAATCTTTTTTATAAGTAAAACGTACAAATTTCTAAACCCAATACGCACATGCCGTTGTTGTGATTCTGAACATAGTAATATAACATTTTGTACGAAAGGAATCTAAATATAGTTTTGTTGGTTTATCGTCCAAAGCATTATCTCACTCTCTTAGAAGATCTTTAAAAGCTTCCAATCCTTAATTTAATCTTGAAACTTCATACTGCTGCAAAACGCGATCTATGCAAGACTTTAATGACAACTATTTGGTTACTATTGGTGATAAAATTGTATATACTGTTATTTGGAAGTTCACAACTGATTTTTTTTTATAGTTATCAAAATATTATGAAAATTATACAAAAAATGTATGATAGAAAAAATATAAAAAGTTTTTAAAATTGTACGGATTACTGGTTCGTACGAACATCTTAAAAATGATATAGTGAGCAGCAATTTTGTATTAAAATGCTTACGTTATCGTTCGCATTTATTTTCTTTTGATTAGAACGTAAAATCAAATCAGCTGTTTGTCGTTCGGAACGATAACGTTCGACATCGTTTTTCAGGCTGAAAGTTAAAAAGTTTAAAGAAAAATAAAAAATAAAGTACGTATAATAAAGCTGGTTTTATTACACTATCCCACTAAGTACAAAATCCAATCAAAATCTTAAGTCTTGTAGAATATTGTGATATATGACTTTTTTTATGGGCTAAAAAATTATTAGAATATTTCTCCGTTTCCAAACGTTTCAACATGTTTTGCATATCGTAAAGTAAGTTTTCGTATATTTTAACATTTTTTCAACATTTTGCTCAATATTTTTCGAAATTAAAAAATGTGAACGAAAGTCGCACATCCATTTTATATTAAAAGATGATCTTAAGCATAACATTTCATTTTCATTTAAATTCATACACAACAAATGGATTCGATTCAAATATGGTTCACTGCAAACACTTTCACCTTCTATTCCATCATGCGTTTTGAAAATATGTTTGCAATTATCACTATTTTCCTTTCCCGCAATTACTTTCGTAAAAATAACTTTAATTAAAAAATAATTATACTATTTTTGTTTTTTTTTTCAATGCGTTGCAAAACGTAATTGATAGGTACAACTCTTTTGATTACGTTTGTTTTAGAAATATTTTGGATGGTCGAAGATTTCGATTCAGTAAATACATATATACAAATCAATTAATTATTTGGTCAAGTTCAGCAAATGAAAAAAATCCCTTAATTGAAAAAATATATATATTTTTTTCATATATGTACATATGTACCATATACATATATGTTAGTATTTATGCAAGGTATTAAATTTATTTTAATTGTCTAGAAAACAATCGAATTAATTTTATGTCAGGTTCGAAGGTCTTTTCAATAATATTATTAAGCTCTGTTTAGACCATTGTCATATCTAACAATATTGTCAGAAAAATGTACAGAAAATTCCTTGCAACAGTGTGAACTTAAATATTTGCAATTTTAACATCTGACAACACTAACATCATTGTTAGAGAAGACAAACATATGTATCATGGGTTTGCCAAGTTTTCTGACAAATATCTTTAAAACCGTGTAGACTGACAATATACATTATGGCGGCAATTTTCCTATTGTTTGGTCGTTGTCAGAAAATTGCCAGGTCTGACAATATTGTTGGATCTGACATTCGTCTGAACAGAGCTTCAATAATATCTAAAAAAATAATAAAATTATAAAAATTTAAAGCCGTTTAAGGGTTAATGCAGTACGGTGTTGCAATGTTTTAGCGTAGTAACGTACACATTCAATTTTTGGCTTTCAATTTTCAATGCACACACACTTTTTTACTAACACACCCACATTTTCAAAAATTGATACGAACATGATCATCAATTTTGCTTTTAATCGAGTGTTTAAATTTTTGTTCAAGGAAATAGCTGATCATAACTGGTATGAACAATTTGTGGTTGTTTTCTCAGCGAACACATTTTATACAAAGAAATTATTATCAATCTGTGTTCCGCTTACGTCAAGCTATCAATTTTAGTCGATTTTGACAAGCAATGTATGTGAACTGTTTCGAGAAAAATATGAACGTGTAACCGCAGGGTAACAAGGTGTATGCAAGTCAGTGGTAGGATGGTAGGCTAAATAGAGTTTTGGTAGATTTTAGCAGAAGTTAGGAAATTGAAAAATCACTATGTTCATAAAATTTATAAATTGCTCGCAATCCTATTTGTTGCAAATGAACAAATATCAGAAGAGTCTACACAATTGGTTACAAGTTAAAAAAGTTAACAGTAACAGCAATAATAACAGGAACAGATTTTCTTTGAAAGTCAGAATAAAGTGTACGCCCTTGTTTTCTACTATTTAGCTTTAATTTTAGCGTTTTAAAATGAGATAAAGTTAAACATTTCATGTTTCTTTAGAACTACTTAAGAGTTTAAAAAATGTTAAAAAATAGAAGAATTTTTGCAATAACTATAGTTATGCAACAAAAACGGAAGGTACTCTCTATTTTCGGCTGGCTTAAAATGTAGAATTTTTCGTGAAGTAAAATTTTTAAAACTAAACTAACTTCAATTGATATTCATAAACTCCTAATAAAATTTCACAATAATGATAAAACTTGGTAAAAGACTTTAAAAACTGTAAAAAAGAAAAACACAAACAATTTCATTTATGTAGACAATTTCCCAGCCGACAAATTTATATAATGCAAAATACGGCTATTGTGCGCTATGTAAAGAAAAATCCATCAATAAGTGATGTTAGAATATTCTAAGAAATTTTAGCGACGTCAGATGCTAGATTTTACATAAAGAAGAAGAATCATTTAGTAGTGCCTTCTTGATTATGTAAAAAAATAAAACCAAAGATGTTTTTCCTGGTACAATATCCTATTAAGCGATGAAATCAAATGTTTGGTCAGAAAAAAATCATTAAAATATGGAGAACCATAAACAAAAATCTTATAGAACAAAATTATATATTCACAGTTAAGCTTGATGAAGGTTTTAATAATAGCGTGGGCATGCATGGTGGAAGTTTGTCCCAACTTAATGTGACATTACTGTGTTTCAGTGTTTAACAAATTCAACCATGGAGAGGTACAATTGAGCAGTGCGTTAAGATTGATGAAGCATTTTACGAAAAAGGGCGTACAAATCAAAATGCATTTCATGCACTTCGTGATTTTCTCGGTCAGCATAATCGATCAAATGTGTCTACAATCAGCAGAATTGTGCGCTAATTGCTGCAAACCGGATCTGTAAGAAATGTGAAAACACATCCACGCATCTACAAAGAGTGGCTGTTTGGTGCGGTTTTTGGGCTGGAGGCGTCATCGGGCCGTACTTCTTCGAAAATGAGGTCGGCCAAGCAGTTACCGTAAATGGTGTTCTCTATCGAGAGATGATAATTCACTGTCCGTGTTATCTCGTGTTATGGCGATGTTAATTGGCCGCCACGATGATAGGATTGGATACCGTTGACTTTTTTCTTTTGGGATATTTAAAAGAAAAGTGTACGTCAATAAGCCAAGAACAATTCAAGAGCTAAAAGATGAAATAATTTGGCACATTAACGAAATCAAAACTCAATTTTGTCTCAGAGTCATTAAAAATATGGACCGACGGATGGAGGTATGCCACCGAAGACGTGGTAACGATGGCTGCAATTTTGTTTCACACCTAATTGTCATAGATCGTTCTATAATAATAATAAATATTGAGATAATTTTCTGAAACTTTTTGTTTAATTTACAAATAATATAGTGCGTTTTGGTTAGACCACCCTTGTGCGTTTTGGTGAGACCAACCCATGACTGTTTAAACATATTAAAAAATTATTCGGTAACCAACGTATAGAAATTATACATGCAAGGATATTGATTCCTCTAACAATATAATGATTTTAGACACACTGCATGAACGGTACCTTTTTTGCACTTTTAAGCAACTGTAGCATTTTTCTAATACCCGAATTTAAGCCCTATCGAGCATTTTCTGGAACATTTTGATCAAAAAAATTCAAAAACAGGCCAATTTGTAACAGAGGAATGATAGAAAATCTCATCTGTATTTACAAAAACAAAATTTAGTGGAAACCATTTCTCGAAGACTAGGTGCTGTTAGCTAAGCACAAAGGAAAGAACCCGAGTACTAAAATATTCTCTTTAAGAATTGTTTTCGTAAAATATGGCGCTCCTTTTACTTTTGTTGCCTTCATTTTGTTCTATATAACGTTTTATGCTGTTTTTTAAAAATTTTGAAATATTCATATACAGTGTAAAAAACAAACATAAAACGTTTAAATTCCTCCTATTTTAAAAGACTGAAATAAAACCAATTTTGTAGAAAATGAACGTGTAAATTGCAGCTCACAGTATATCAAACATATGTAAAAAACAACGGTCATTTTGTGTTTGTAAATCTGTTTTCTCCCGCTTGATTCGCAATAAGCGATTGTTTGCTATTAGCGGAGAATTTTTAAACAAAAATATTTGTTTTTGTCAGACAAAAATGCTTAAAAGAGTATATAACATTATTATTCATTTCATAGTTTCGTTCAGGGATGGAATGGTTGGTTCAATTGTACTTTTTTAACACTATTTGCAAGTCAAATGATTAATTTAGCACTATTTCAAAATTTTCCCTATTTCATTAATTTTACGAATGTATTTTAAAGACTTGTATTTCACCATTATCCTATTTTTTGCTTTCCTTTTATTTTCATATGACATTTAGTTAAACATTCGTTGTGAATTTTCTGACACATTTTGTCCAATCATCTGTTGTTTAGGGAAGAACTTGTAGCATTGACCATTAATATTAATTATGTTACCTAACGAGAGGAAAAGTTTCGAGCGCTGGCAAATGTAGAAATTATTAATTCTTTAAAAAACGACAATTTCTCGCATATTAAAATATAAACAGTTACGACTAAAAAGTCACAAAAGTCACAGGAAAGGCAAAAAAAAAAAAAAAAATAGTTTATCATGGATACATACATAAAGGCAGTGAAGGTAATGAAATTTTCGTGGTCATTAGAACAGGTTTACGAAAAAATAGATTTTAATAAATTTTAAGTTATGATATATCAAATATACAGATGAATTTTTATTTAATAAATAAAAAAAATTTTGTACAATTGGTCTGAAAAAAGCAGACTTGAAAATCGTACTACAATTTGAAAATCTTTGCATGCCTGCTTTTGTTACTTCTCAATTCACTTGCAGTGTTGCCACCAGCAGCTTTATGAATTGCATACAACTAACATCAAAATTACATAGATGAAGAAAAATTACACATAAAATTCTGTTTTTACGAATATTATATAAATACATACAGAGACTCTAAGGTATAAAAGGACAAGAGTTTTTTTATGAACAATAAAAAAAACCAGAATTTTATACAATAATAGCTGTAAGTTTCATCAGAAACACAAAACTAACTCATTTTTTGAGCTCAGCGCATAATCGATTAAAGCAAAGTATGAATACTTAAAATGCAATGTTCGAGCAATTTATAAACATACCATTTGTAATCCAGAACAGACAGTCAGCGTTTGGGAATTGATTTTAATAAATGTTAGTATTCTTCCGGCTCTATGGAGTTCTAAACTTTTAATAATGTCACCTTAAGCTGAAGGAGTGTGTTAAACTTTTTCTGATAAACTCTTCTAGGCAATTCCTTTTAATGATGTTCTAGGTGTTTCAGTAAATTTGGGTCAAGTACGAATCAGCCAAACCTTTGTATTACCCGATGATTTGTTGGGATGATTGTCTTGATGGAATTGGTAATCGGTTGCGATAGCCACATTCTCTGCACTTTTCTTCATATTTTCTGTTCGAATATTGAGATAAACAAATTTTTTCATTTTACTTGTACCATAAAAACATTTAAATTGCAGTTACCAGCATTCAAGATACGCTCCCAAATCATCTTCCATGCTTAACAGTAGTTTTTGAATTTTAGTGATTAACTTCAGTTCAATTTACGAATCAGGAAATTTCATATGTCAAATTACACACATATTACACATGAAGCTAATTACACACAGGCTGCACACACAATGAAAAATTACACATATGTGTAATTATACACAGGCTGGCAGCACTGTTCACATATTTTATTATGCTTTTGCTTTTAGTCGACACTGAAACATTGACGAATGAACGCACGTAATGGGTATATGTTGATTTTCTTTTATTATTTTTTCTTTAAAGCGTTGCCGTTTTGGTCCGACTGGGCCAAAATTGGTAGTTTTTCGTTGCTTAAAATTAATTTGGTTGTTTGGTTTGTTTTTTAGTAATTTTATTACATTTTTGGTAGATTTGTGTCCTCAAAAACTACGTAGGGTGAGTGCATCTAAGGTCGGCATGTACCAGTAGTCGGAAATTTTTATATTTATACTTAAATTACTAAGAATAAACGTAAATAAAGCTTAATGAAATTTATAAATATTCTCAGTTCTCTATATGTTAAAAACAATTTGAGCTCAGATAAGTATTTTTGATAGTATTTTCCTATAATTATTGACTGTCTTTCGGTTTTTACGAAAATGTTTGTTTTCTTAACAAAAAATTAGTGGGAAGGCTAATTTATAATATGAATAATTACTTTAAAATAATAATTACTTCTTCAACCACGTCTTAAGTAGCACTGGCCAATCATCAATAATTGTACGCATGTCAGCCATATTAAAATCTGGCCTCATCACTAGCCACTGGAGTCTTAAGAAAACTAATGTTTAGCTTTATTTTTTAGGAAAACATGACCACTTAAAGGGTCAATTTATAATACAGAGGGTCCAGATCAGGGCTACCACAGTTGGAAGCCACGTTTGCGTCATTTTAGCCTTATGAGCAGTCTCAAAATCCTGTTGCAAAATTTACAGTCGGTTTTGGAAAAGGGAATGATTAAGTAACTTCATAACCGCCTTCCAAACCGATTTCTCGTAAACTTTGGCTGATGTACACAGAAATGCAAGTCGGCGACCTCATAGTAAACTGGATTACCTTTTTGACGCGTGGGGTGAGCTCAGATACACCTCTAGACATTTTTCATTCGTAAATAAAGTTTTTCTGACCAAATTATCATCGTATTTCTGCAAAAGGCGTTTGGATATTTCTACCCCATTTTTTTAAGTTGTATTCAACCAGTGTCAACCAGCCTCAAATTCAAGTCTATTTCAATGATTCGGCTTATGAACTTTTGCGTAATATTAATTTTACGTGTATTGACTTTCTGTTTTCAAGGAGGATGGCTTTAATGCCATGCTATGGTCGAACTATAACTGAGCGTCTTAAGAGGATGCTCCATGGTAAAAGCTGACACATTTTGAAATAAACTTTAGAGGTTAGCTTTCAAAAGCCATATAGTATTATTCCATATAATATATTCCTGTAACCTACTTTTTTTCGCTTTTAACGTTAACATGTAACCTATGCACAAAATCCGAATTAATACACAAACGATATTTATGATTTTCTGATATGAACTTATGTCTCGTGCCTACTTGATCTTATTGAACATATAGAAAAGTGAAAAGCATTTGTTTTTAATAAGTATCAGTTTGAAATCAGTCCCGATTACTCATTTTCTGCACTAAAGTATGATATGCCGACAATAGGAACATAGTATGCCAAAAACTGGAAAATTAGAACACAGAAACAGTAAATTTCTCAAAGCCAATAAAAAATATTTAAATTTAACTTAATGATCTGAAACAAATCAAATTAATGAAGTGTAATAACTAGTCATCAATTCTATACCACATTCACATGAGTAAGAGCAGTAGCTTGAAATAAAAAAGGTCTTCAACTGCCGACTATTGGTACACTCACTCTACAGTTTGTCCAGAAATTCTTTTTACATACTGAAAAAAGAGTTGGGTTTGATTTTTATCATTAAAAAGAATTTTTCTTTTATTTTTTTAACTTTTTATTAATTCAATTGCATCTAGATATTAGCTAACAAATAACAGCAAAAAAGAAAAAAATATATAAATTTAATAATATAAAAAACTCCAGAATTTTGTTATTAGGAAAATGTTTATATATTGCAAGATAATCAATATTTTGTATGGCCAACTTTGGCATCTATTATAGCTTAGAGACTCCTTTTCAGTGAAGAAATAAACTGTTACACACATTCAGTTTGAATTTTTCCCATTCTTCCACAATTACTGCTCCTTATTCGCCTTTGCTTTTTAGACGGCTCTTGACAGAACTTCTATTAAGATATGTGTAAATTTTCAATTGGGTTTAAATCTGGACTCTGAGAATTAGTGTCCAGTACTTTGCGACAGCTATAAAGAAGCCAAATTCTTAAGAAAAGAGCCTATTGTTTTGAGTTGAGGCCTTCGGCATTCTTTTAGTATAAAGCGTTATTTTTTTAGCACTGTTAATTAAATGCGACTTTAATAAGTCCATGTATTAATTCGCATCAATATTGTCCTCAATAAAACAAAACCTACTCCATTAGTAGATATGCACCCCCAAACCATTACGAAAGTTCTTCATATTTTAAACTTTGAATTAAGCTTTTAAGGCTTCCTTCCATACTGTATTAGGACCGACATTAGAAAAAAGAACACTTTTATGCTCCCGTCACAAAATATAATTGATCCAAGTAGTAGTCAACTTGGAAATAAGCGATAGGGCAAAAGACACTCGCCTTTCTTTGTGTTGAATTGTAAGCACTGGTTTTTTAGCGCTACTCTATATAAAACAGTCGTTCTTTTTCAAGACTTGCCTTACCGTTTCGTTGGAAGCTGTCGTACAAAATTCTTCTCTGAACTCACAGAAAGTTTTCTTGTGGATACCAATGGGTTTTTATCCACACCACAGCTATGGTGAATGTATTAATATGTGTAAGAAGTTTTCAGAATGCTTGAATGAATAAAAACAAAGTCAAGTAACTATTGAAACGAAACGAAACAAAAATAGTAGTCACGATTTCTTCGTCAAGTATTTGCAAATGTAACCGTAGCTTAACACTTAAAAAAATTTTTTTTTAATTAAAAAATTAAAAAATTTTTTTTTTTTTTAATTAAAAAATTAAAAAAATTTTTTTAATTAAAAAATTAAAAAAATTTTTTTTTTTTTTAATTAAAAAATTAAAAAAATTTTTTTTTAAGTGTTAAGCTACGGTTACATTAGCAAATACTTGACGAAGAAATCGTGACTACTATTTTTGTTTCGTTTCGTTTCAATAGTTACTTGACTTTGTTTTTATTCATTCAAGCATTCTGAAAAATTTTTTTAAGTGTTATAACATTTAGTTCTTTTGCTCAAATTTAATTTACAGATGGGTACGTTTTATTATTATTATATGAAAAGATCCACAGGTGTTTCAATAAAACCTTAAATGCTAACTCAGCCCTCGATATGCATCGCAAATAATAACGAAACTACCTGCATCTATACTCTATCGTTGGTATTAAGTTTTTATGCCGTAACTCATGTGTAAAAGCTGGGTATCTGGACAAATTTTCGATCTTAATTAAAAATACACTTTTAAATTTTTTAATATAATTTTTGGTAGGCTGCGAACGGTTTTGAAAGTAGTGCCCGTAATTCTCATGCATTGTCATTATATTTTTTTGGTGTGAGTTAGTAGCAGTTTTCTCTTAAATTTTAGTTCTACCAAAATGTCTTCAAAAATCTACCAGTCAATACAAATCTACCAATTTTTAAAAACTATTAAAAAACATATATCTGATATATATATGTACATATATATGTATATAACAATTTTTACTAAAATGTTTTTATGTGTTGATATACTGTGAGCAGGAAAATAAAGAATACATCCTCATTTTCTGCAATTAAATTTTATTTCACTTTTTTTGAATACGATAAATTTTAATATTTTAATTTTTTTTACAAAAGACAACAAATAAGTGTATAAGAAAACATATTTTAAAGGTAGGTAGGTATTCGGTTTATTTTTCTTGTGCTTAAAAAACAGTATTTAATCATCGAGAATTAAATTCCACTAGGTTATTTTATAAATTCGGATGAGATTTTTTGCTATTCCTCTGATATAAAGAATTCTTTTCTTGTTACAAATACTCACTTTTCGAACTTCATGATCAAAATAGCCCCGAAAATGCTCGAATGGGTTTAAATTTAGGTATTCAGAAGGATGTCACTTGCTTAGTAGTGCGAAAGGGGAATCATTCTTTAACTTTTCCTGCAGTGTGCCTAAAATTATTGTCTTGTTATAGGAATCAAGATCCTTGCACACCTAATTTCTTTACCTTCGTTATCATATTCTTTTTAGTTTTACCACTTTTAAAGTCTTATCATCATTGTGAAATATTATTAAAAAATTCCGAATATTAATAGCAGTTAGTTGACAACAAACAAAACAAAAAAATTAGTGGTGCACATTGCACTTACCTGCTCAACACTATTGTTTTGTATCCTTATTTCTCTAAATTCAGTGCAAAATTTTTTTGCGTATTTTGTACCTGCAGTTTAACCTACTTGTATGCCTTATCTTTTAAGAACTTTAAAACTTTTATAATAAAAAAAACACGGTTAGCTGCGTCTAACAAAAGAAGTGAAAAAAACTAATTTTGCTTTGCATTAAAAAACGAATCGAATGTGTACTTGTAGCACCAGGTTACTTTTCTGAAATGGATTTTAAAGCTTTTTACACCTGCTTCCCATAAGCCACCCATGTGTGGCGCATCTGCCGGAATAAAATGACAAGAAATACTTTGAAGGGCGTAATCAGCAAGTAAACGCTCCTGAGAAGTATGAATAAATACTCCGGCTATAACTTTAGAAGCGCCCACGAAGGTAGTCCCATTATCCGGATCAAGGTGTAAACGGCTAAATGCTGAAATGACTGCATTGAAAGATCGAATGTAGCTTTCAAGTGAATTGCTTTGGTCGAAAAACATACAAAGATGCAAACTTAACCTTTAGAAATTCTACAAGTTCGACCGGAGTAACTCTTAATTTCATGAGGTCCAGCAAAATCTAAACCGATGTGCGTAAATGGTCGAGTTAGTTTGGTCCCCTCTGGTGTAAGAGAAGCTATTATCTGCTTGTGGCATCTTTTTTTGTAGATTAAGCAAACTTTGCACAGATTAACAGTGGTCTTTATAAGGCTTTTAGCCTTCGGTATCCAAAATTGAGAACGGATCATACGCAGAACTAATTGATTTCCTCCGTGAAGACTAATATCATAAATGAAACGGACAAATAATCTGAAATACTGGGAATTATACGGAAGAATAATTGGATGTTTTTCGTCGTAAGTAAGACCAGGAAAAGATTCTAGTCTTCCACAAGAACGAATCAACCCCTCGAAATCTATAAATAGATTTAAATTTAAAATACAACTCGACTTGGATATAGCCTGTTTGTCGGAAAGAGCTTTGTATTCGTTTGGATAATGTGCCCTCTGGCAAACGGAAATGAGCTTAGAGCGAACGGAATTTATTTGAGTATTCAAAAGAAATATGGAATCCGTTCGAAATTTTGAACTTCATGTAGAATGAATGTGATGGATAAAACTGTATACGTAAGACGTGACGCAAGTGCTTTTGAAAAGGACGAAAATCTTTCCAAGATATTCTCGAAATCCGTAAAGTAGGAAATAAAACACGCACTGGCTTAGCTTCCAAGTTGACATGTGGAATCTTGGACTAATTAGATCTTGGCTAATCGCTACTATGTTCTTTCAACCAATTTGGGCCATGCCACCATAACTAGTTGTTGATCATATCCTGAGAATAAACGCGCGGCTCCATAAATCAGCTGTATTTGAAATTAATGTGACTCCATTGTGAGTAATCAGTAATTTGGGAGATTTTCGATACTCTGTTTGCGACGAATGTCAACCAGGAATAGAGAGGCCTTGCTAACAAATAAAATAATTTTGCGATCTGAGATAAGACGTGTCTTTTCGTATATTTGGACGATTCGGATAATTTGGCAGTCTCAAAATAACATTCGTCAGTCCTTGCATTCCATCAAATGCCCAATGTTTTAGAGGAACTGCTATCTTCAAACTTCAGGATAACCTCGTGAAGAAGATCGTCTGGATTATGTGTCCTCCTGCTAACACATCATCATGTACGTCTCAGAATTACGCTAGCAGCTGGATATGAGGATTCCACGTCCGTTGCTAGCTGCAATAGAGTACGAATAGCAAGATAAGCTGCGCAGTTGACACCCAACCTAACCGTTTTCAACTCATAGTCATAGTAGTTTGCGGAATAGAATTCGTTGGAACGGAGTATGAGTTGAATGAACTAGAATTTGCCGACACATCTTTGGATGCTTGCATTAAATACGAATTTAAAGAATCTCCACTCCATAATCAATAAGAAGAGGTCATTCTGGAGAATCAGACTAGTATGCAAAACGGAGTTCAAGCTAAGGCCGTTAAAAGGCGAAGATGACGCATTGAACACGACGACATGATGTGGTAGATATATCACTTTAGGACTATTCTGGGACTCGGGTGATTGAACGCTCATCATACGGCCTAGCTCTTCATATTCCTGCACAACTATATCATACTCTACTTTAAGTTTCGGATTCCTAATATATCTTGCTTCATTTCGGACAAACTGTGACATAGCACTGGACCTATAATGACCTAGGTTAAGGGCTTTCGGAAACTTTTCCTTGAATGGAAGCGATACCAGATATCTACTATCTGAATTTCTTCTAGTACTACGAATATACAACTCCTCACAAGCTTGATCGGGTGGGGACAAAAAGTTCTTCCTTGGAAGTTTTCTATCTCCCAAAAGCGTAAAATTTCTTTATCCAAAGAAATTATGAAAGCAACCGTTGAATTGAGGCAAGAATTATGAAAAACAGGACCAGTGACAATCCATCCAAAGATCCTGGTATCCTGGGCAATCAAAGTTTCACACACGTTATGTCTGACCCCATCACGAACTATAGATTGAAAAAGATCTCTTTTGATTAGAAAATTAATTTCAGAACTAATATAGAATTTCGAGTCAGCTAACTGAATATCTGGAACTTCTAGGAATATCGAGCTTGGAAGAGACTGAGCTGGTAGGTTATTGGTAAGATGTGGAACAATAAGGGCAGTAACTGGAATCTAAATAGACTCGCCCATGTGTGTACCCAACGTAAAAGAGCAACCACGCCGAACTCTGACTAAAATACTATTATATAGCTCCGAATTGTGTGCCCGAATGGTTGAGAAGGAAGCTTAAGGACGTTAAATAAGCGTTCGGAAATTTATGTACCCTCAGGACCAGAGTCTATTAAGACACTAGCTTGATATCTTACGCCCTTGTGACAAATATTTAAAGTGCTGTACCCAATAGAGCATTCTTGGAATTAGAAGCTAGTGGACTGTATATTTGAATTAGTTTTTGTAAATAGAACGAAATTTGTATTAAGGGTTGATTTTGGACCGGAAAAACTTAAAAATATATTGTCAACTTTTCTATGGGGAAGAGTATTATGCCTCTTTTGGCATTTGAAGCAACTGTTTTTGCTTGTGTAGTTTCGCGCACTGTGTGTCCTAGAAAAGCAATTCAGACACAGACCCTCTTTTTTAATTTCTTCCAATCGATGCTGATAACCAAACGCTAGGAATTTCGGACGTTTTCTAATTGCATGATTTTCTTTTGGACAAAATTGTTATGGAGGGCTGTAAACATTAGTCGGAAAACTTTTAACTTTATTGGAATTAGAGCTAGTGACATTTTCGGAATTATTGTCAATGGTTTTCGTAATATTTGAACTGCATAATTCCTGGACAGATTCTAGCACCCTATTGGTTAAAAAATCAGTCAACTCGGACCATGTCAGAATAGCTGTCGTATCGTTCAATTATTGTTCTCATAAGGTTAACGTACTCTCCGGAAGTTTGCTGGTACAAATTGAAACAAATATCGGATCCCAACTTGTGACTATATATCGTAAAGTTTGAAGACGGATACACAGAAATTTATTTCACGTTGCAGTTGTCTTTAAATCTTACAGAATTCAGTGGTAATCGTTTGTAAGTCAAAAAGAATCTTCAGTTTCCTGTTGACCAAGATCCAACGATTCTCATACCTTGCATTTAAATTCGCCCAAGCTAATTCGAACCTCTGATTGGTTAAAGGACTTTTTCGTTAATTTCCCAAGTCTCAACAATTGTTGGTCAAAAATAATAATTTTTCGATATTACTAGCTCTGGAGACGTGAAAACCAGCAGTGAAAATATCCTGAATGTCGACCAGGAAGAATAATCTTCATGGAAGGGCTCGATGTCGCTTGGTGGAAGATTAAGGCTATATGAATCTGAGTTGTGCGTAATTTGGACCGCGGAAAATTTAGAAGTACTTGGATTATCGTCTTCTTGATGCTTAACAGTTGCAGGATGGAAAGGCGTTTCTATATCAATCAAAAATTCGTCGTAGACAGATTTGAGCCGTGTCCACTGCAACTCTAATTCGCATCGGTGAACTTAAAATGTTTGGACAGAACCCACAGGATATCTGTTATCTTTGAGATCAGCTTTGAACTCAACAATGCGAACCGCAGCGCGAATAAATTTGTCCAATGACATTTGAAGAAAGATTCAGGAATTGACGAACCAAGTGGAAAAAAATTAATGGAATGTAAGCGAAACTATTTTAAATATTCTGGAGCTATAAAACGACCAAACTGCTGATGTATTCGGTTGCCATGAAGCAGAAAATCAGCGAATACCGTTGAAATGATTTTTGTATTAATGTAAGCGAAACTAAATAAAGTGCTTACCGGAAGAAGGAAGTTGTAGTTTAAATATTTAAAGAATTATCAAAATTACTGTTTTCCCTTACGTAGAAGCTGGTTGTATTGCAAAGACTTTGAAATCGCAAATTTTGCCGATATTTATCCGAAAGCAGAGCGTATGCAATACAAATATTAAGTCATAAAATTGCAATTAAGCAAGTCGGACTTGTTTTTAAAAGCTTAACGATTTTTTTTTTTTGTGTGGTGAAAACAAAAATTATTTTTTACTGTTTATCTATTATATTGTTTATATAAATTTTTAGAAAAGCTAACGGCTTTTTGTGTTTGCTTTTAATTTGCAAAAGTGATTGTATTTTAATATGCCAAAAGTGTACAATCACTACAGGCAATTTAATAAATTAAAACGAAATGAATAAAAATTTATTGAACCTTTCGAGGGAAACGGGAATTATTACTGAAGAATTTGTGTTTTTAGGTAGCAACAATAAAAAACTTTATAAGCCTGGGAGGACTGAATAGAAATCTTACAAATTTATTAGATACGAAAATGTTGCTTGATTATAATGTGGATGGAAAACCGGCGAAAAAGCGTCTTTTAGACTTCACGCAATATGTTAACGCAAGTTATTGCAAGTGTTTTGTTTTATTTGTGATAAATTTACATACATGTATTATAAAATAGGCATTTTTGAAATTGCAGAATCATTAACACGGAAAAACAAAACTCCGAAATAATTTACGAATAGCATTTAGATTAAATAAAAACCGCTACTACAAGCAAAAATGCTTAAAGAAACAGAGCTAGATTAACAACACATTTTTGAATAGTAAAGATGAATCAGATTTAGAAAATGTCAATCCCTTCATATTTTAAAGTTTGTCGAATTTACAACATTGCATACATATGTACGCATGTATATTATATATTATATATTTTAAAAGTTAATTTTACTTAATTTGTCACTTACACCCAATTTATACCATGTATTTTAAAACACATCTGTTTTAAATTTCTTGTTCAACTAAATGAATTCGTTGATTTAAATTATCTTATGAAAACTTAAAAAAAAGATAACTGAAAAACATGATATCAATTGGAGGTTTTGTTTCTTTTATCTTAGACATCAACACTGTTTTTAAGATTGAGTTTATTTCAATTACTTTGAATAAAACTAATCAATTAATTACAATTATTTCTCTTTAATTTAATTTTAGTGTTTTTTACCTTAGACATTATTTTAATATTGTATTTATTTCCTTCACTTTAAATAAAAAGAAAAAAATATTCAACTAGTTATTATTTCATAGGTTACTAAGAGTAGTGTTTTCACTGCTTCAAATAACTCAATACTTTAATATATACCCTTCAGTGATGAATTCATGTTGGTATAAAAGTAAGTAAGTAAGCTCCAATTTTTGTTGGGTTAAGTAGCATGGCGCCCGTATAAAAAAATCGATTTAAAATGGCGAATTAGGAAAATTTAACAAACAAAAGTTAATCAAACAATTCATATATTCAAATTGCTGACTTTGAAATTATTCCACTCCTTTAATTCGCTGAAATGCAGCTGTAACAAAAGTTCCAAAATTTTAGGTTTAACGAACTCTGTAATTGAAATTTCATATATTATTCCAGAATAATATCATAATAATTGGCACTTGCCGAAGGAATGAATTTGCGATGCCAAATTAAATCAAACGTATTGAGATTAGAAGGAAAAGAGTGCCAACTACTTATTCTAATTCCGTCCGACAATAAAAATTTTGAAAACTGCGAAAAAGGAATTAAAATATTAAGGAAAAAAATTGGAATAAAAAGAAATAATAATAATTGTGCGCAAAATTATTTCAACACCTAGTATACGAAGCAAACTATGAAAACAAAAGAAAAAAATTTAAGTAATAATGTATTAATACACTACACAGGGTACCAGTGAAACGGTGTAGTGTAATAGAAAAATTTATTATATGGAAATATATAATATATAAAAAATATACGAAATATAATGCTGCGAAAATAAAAATTCCAAAAATTTGGTATATTTGGTAGTTATGTGTCACACTGTTAATGCCGTACTTATTTGTGTATTTGGCAGCACCACCAATTTGACCATCTTTACGTTACTTTTTAATTAACGGATATAAAATAGAGGATAATAGAAATTTCCGGAACTTTTCAAACTGTAGGCAATTAGGTGTATAAAGAGGCTGTTTTACCTACACGTCAGTTAGTTATCGTTTTGCTGTCAATAAATAAAGTCGTGTTTCAACGGAAATAAATGTGTTGTATAAACGAATATTAAGCTATTGTATTAAGATGAACTGTATACAAGTTATAGTCTAGTAAATAAAAATAACTGTAAGCAATAACAAAAGTGGTGTTTACTTTATTTTAACGCAATTTAAGCGAACTCAAACATTTTAAAAAGGTTAAAACGTAACAACAACATGTACATATATGTATGAAAAAGAAATAGAACCTTTAGCAAATTAAAAATATTAAAACAAATAAATAGTAAATATTTTTTGAAAATTTTGCCAAAAAAAAATATTATTCTTTACATGATTTTTTACACGGAATCGTTTGGAATTTGTCTACCGTGTAAAAACAGGTTTACATAAGTGTTTTGGATATATAATAAAGACTTGCACGGTGACAACCAAACACACCAGTTTTCATTTGTTTTCTGTTGTGAGTGAGCATAGATGTGTTATTTTGTGTTTCTGTTACAAGTTGGTATTGTTACTCTCTCAAACCAGTTATAGTGTGAGCGAGTCATGAGAGAATGAGAATGACAATAACTGTTTCCTTACGATTTTTTGAAACATATACAATAGGTATTGGTGCTTGCACCATAAGTACTTATTGTATGTCGACAAGAAATATGCCTATGTGTATTGTATGGGAATATATTTGTGTGAAGGAACGTATAAAAAAATTTTACGACATCAAATAAATGACTTAAAAAAGTGTCCTATGCATTTCAATAATATTTATTGTGCAAAAGTTTTTTCCATAAAAAATATATTATTGTTAATAATTCTATTTTTTATTAATACAATATTAAATATATGTCGGAAAGACATATTGACATAGTTTCATGAAACAAATTTTTATACAAAATTTTAAACAAATTCTTTAAACATTGCGTCATAAATCCACAGATGTATGTATATATAGATTCATAAAATTATAAAAAGATAGTTACTTTTGATTGAATTTCCATCATCTCACGTCACATATTTCTTTTGGTAATTCTAATTATAACCCCGTCGGAAATCAAAATAAAACCAATGAACTTATTAATTACGCAATAAATTTAAAAAGCAAGTTCAGAAATTTATGTTGGTGTAAAAAATATAAGTAAATTCAGTTTATATTTTCTTAAATTATAAAGGTTTATATAAAAATTAAAAACTAAAACATTTTCATAAAAATAACAGGAATTCATATTTATTTAACCAGAAATAATAAAATGATAAAAATAAAATAAAATAAAATAAAATAAAATAAAATAAAATAAAAACAATAAAAAATTATAATAAAAAGTAAAAAATTAAATTACATAAAAAACAACATTAATTACAAATCAGTCTTCGGAATTAACATTTACAAATAAAATTTCATTAAATGATTTTCCATTTAACCCAAGTTTTGATCGTTTATCTGTTATTAGTGAACGAGCAATCGAAAATATTCTTTCAGAAGGTGGGCTAGGTGCTGGTATAGCAAATATTCGACTACTTAGTCTATGTAAAAATGGAAATTAATTTTTTCTATCGTTCCACCATTTTAAAACATTAAAATCGCTATGTAGTTTTGGTTTAGCTGCCTTTTATTTACCTGCGCATTGGCTTTACCTGCCCAAAACTTTTCTTTTGTGTTCCCATTTGACAAAATGCAATAACAATTTCTTTTTTAAGTGCACTTTTTGTACCTGCACATTTTGGCTTACGTGCCTATTGTTTTTAAAATTTTAAAACTTTTTTCATATAAAATATCACGGCTAGCTGCATCAAATTTGTAATTGAATTGTATTTTATTTTAAAAAAGAAAAATATCAATTGCTTCGTTTTTCACATTTAGTCGTTAAAAAATCGCTAAATATGGGTGCAAAAATAAAATTGTCATCACTGAATTACAGCTGTTTAGTTTGTTGATAATCTTGAGGCATTGCTGTCTGATAAATTTTTTTAAATGTTTTCCAAAAAGAAAAAATTAACAGGCTTATCAATTAAAGAAAAGCTGAATATAATTAAAGAAATAGAAGAAGGTCACAAAGAAAAGAAAGCTGTATGTTTAAAATATAAGTGTGACATTTCAACAGTAAATCGCATATTAAAGAAAAAGGAAGAAATTATTGAAGCCGGTTGCAGTTCTTCTAATTTAAAGCAAAAAAGAAATAGAAAAGGAGTCCATGAAGCTGTTGAAAAGGCCCTTGGGATATGGTTTGACCAGCAAAGACAAAAAAATGCTGTAGTAAGAAGTATGGTCCTCTTACAAAAGGCTTAAGAATTTGCAATTGAGTTAAATGATGATTTTGAACCTGACAACAACTGGGCACTACAGGTGGAAAAACGGCAAAATATAAAACTGGGAGTAATTCAAGAAGAAGTTGCAAATAGTAATAGAGATGTTGCTACATCTTTTATTGAAAATATTTGACCTGGCCTTATTAAAGAATATTCTCTAGAAAATATAATGAACGCAGACGAAAGTGCACTTTATTATAAAGCATTGCCAAAAAAAACGTATTACCAACCAGATATTCAACCTGTTGGACATAAAACCCAAAAAGAAAGATTGACTTTATTATTTCTTTGTAATGCTTCAGGTACATTTAAAAGAGTGTATGCAATAGGAAAGTCCAAAAACCCTCTTTGTTTAAAAAATGTTGTTGCACCCGTACAATACTTTTCTAATCAAAAAGCCTGGATGACAACTTCTTTATGGCATGAAATTATACATTCTTTGGATACTGAAATGGGAAAATTAAATAAAAGGATTATATTATTTGTCGACAATGTCAGCTGTCACAAAACTATTCATCTAGCAAATATTGTCCTTCAATTTTTACCACCGAACACTACAGCGTTAATTCAGCCTTTAGGTCAGGGTATCAGCCTTTAAAGCCTATTATAGGCAGATAGTTGTAAAAAAGCAATTTCAGCCTTAGAAAGATATATGAATATTAAGGAATTCTACAAATCTATTTCATACTTGGACGCGCTTCATTTTATAAAACGAGCTTGGTGGTTAGTGACATCATCTTGTATTTCCAATTGTTTTAAAAAGGTAAATTGTTCGTTAATGTTATATTTTAATGCTTAAATACATGTACATATTAACATTCTACACCTCCATTATCTAAATATATAGGCAGAATTTATTACCGGTTCAATCGAAAATACCGATGAAATTAATGAAGAGCCAGATTTACTAAATTTAATCCCAGACAGGATGGATTATGTAAATTGTGATATGGATGTAGAATTCTATGGTGAATTAACTGATGGCGAAATTATTAATACTGTCATAAACAGTAATTTAGAAATTGTTACTGAGAGCGGGCACAATGTTGCAGATGACGATGATGAAGAGGTAAACCGAGTTTCATCACTAAAAGAAGTACTTGGAGCCTTAAATGTGCTTCAAAAATATTGCTTTTACAAAAATATAGATTTTCCGATAGACCAAGTCGAAAGTGAAATGGTAAAAAGCTCCATAAAGTCTTATAAACAAACAACTGTACAAAGGTTTTTTTCTTAAATACACTTACAGTTTATTGTTTAATTACGTACTTCTTGTATGTACCTGATATGTACATACATTGAAATGGATCTCTGAATTTATTTTTGTTCTCTTATATACCCTTAGAAATATGAATTTACAATTTTTTGTCAAGAATAATAAATATCAAAGAATATAAAAAAATGTATATATATATATATATATAAATGGTTACACTTTTTAGTAAAAGGCTTTGGTACATTTGTCTAATGATTCACATACCTGCACAATTGGGCAGGTAAACGAATTTAACTTAGCTGCATTTTTTGCTTACCTGCACAAAATTTTTTTTAATTTATTGTATATTATATATACAATATTAATTACATACATATATACAATACATTATATACAATATTAATTTATTGTATATACAATATTAATTTAATATTAATTTATTGTATATACAATAAATTAACATTGTATATACGATAAATTAACATTGTATATACAATAAATTAACATTGTATATATAATACTGTATATACAATTAATTTTAACATAAAAAAAGAAAATAAATTCAGTAGTAAAAAAGTTGTTTTGTTTTTTCTAGTTTTTTTTTATTCTTACAATGCTATGAACATATTGTTACGTTTTTACCTTTTTAAAAACGTGTTTTTATGAGTTCGTAGATTGTAATTAAAATAAAATAAATTTTGTGTTTTGTTTTAATTAAAAATCTTTTATTCGACACAGTTTTGTGTACCACTGTTTGTAATCCTTTTACAAGCAATAACAACTTGTATTCTTAATTACTCTGTCTGTTTACAACTCTGTAAATAACAACCAACCCAACCGTAGCCATAACTTAGGTTCGATCACAACCTTTTCAACCAGAGGTTATCCACACTTAACTCCCTTTACTGAGTTAGCTCCAACTAAACTGGTTTTTTTTACTTCACGAAACCTTATAAACTCTCTTCACACAAACTGCACTCTCTGAGTTTACTTTACTTAAACTGCACTCGCTGAGTCTACGACACATGAACTGATTGCTGTTCGCATCGATGTGCTTTTTATATGGCTGAGTAAACAATACATCGAAAGCTCTCGAACCTCTCGATATTTCAGGTAGATTCCATTTCTTTCTTTTATTTTCTTTTTAGTTCTCATGTAGCCATGCGGATGTAAGCATCTACTTTTTTCAGCTCTTAGTATTTGTTGTTGCTTGTTTATTGTCTGTTATTCATTTTCTTTGCTGCTTTATTATTGTTGTTGCCGTGTTATTTTTATTTACTTTATCGTTGCTAATGATTGTTGTTGTAGCTTTGGTTATTTGTAAACAGCAGGTATAGTTGTTCTGCAGCTCTTGTTTTTTTATTTTAGCGATGTAATAAACGCAGGGATGCCCAACCTTATTTTTGTGACAATATGTAAAAGCGAACATACACAAAACAGGTGTGGCGAATAAGAACAATATTAACGGGAACGATTTATTCGAAAATGAATAATAACAAAGATATTGGAAATTAAAAAACGTAAGGGAAAAAATTATTTAACTCACAAGAAAAGAAAAATAAGAGCACAAGAGAATTACTTTACTTTAAAGCAGTCATGAGACGCCTTTCGACATTCAAAGTACTTTGCAAATTACTTTGACGAACCCTTTTACATTTTCTTTTAAACTTTGTTTTGCGTCTGCACGTTAAATTTTGCTTTGACAAATTTTGTTTTCTTTTATCGGATCGTTCTGTTTTTTATATAACAAATTTCACTGTGCGAAATAAAAAATAAAAGAAAATATCAAATAAAACCTAACCGAATATAATTATGTATAAATACGAACGATGAACAAAGCAACTTTGCGAGCACATCAAAGTGTGTACGTGCAAAAGGCGTCTGAGCTTTTCATGGGACTTTTGTCCCCGATCAATTCACACATATTCTTACACTCTTGCTTTAATCGTCAAAGAGACAGCGACGAATGTACATGTATTGTAAATGTACGCAAATTTATTTAAGGCACATACAAATAATTTAAAAAGGATTCTTTCGCTTTTGCTTTTAGCTGTCATTGAAACAGCGACAAGTTCACATGTGCAGCGGATGTATGTCGTTTTTTTTTACAATTTTTTTAAAACATCAACTTTACTCTCTCTGAGAATGTAATTTCCATATTCTCACTAACGCAACTACATTTTTCTTTTGCACAACACTGCTTCAAAGTTTAAAATGGTGAAATTAATTAATTCACACAGAATTGGAATACGGATATTAAAAGTTCCGAATAGAATAAAAAATTGTTTTTAAGGAAAAAAAGACTCGAAATAGAACTCTTAATAGAAAATGATTTGCACTATTTCCCGAATATTTTTAAACTTACACTTGGACTTACTGTGTACTAGTATTGATGGACGAATTCCTCCTTCCCTTTGGCAGAAATCCTGGGAGAAAAATATTCCTTAGTATGGTTTTTTCTATTTAGGATGGATTTTTTGTTGTTTAAATGTGTTAAAATTCTCTTCGTTTAAATGTTTCAACTGTTTTGTTGTACTTTTTGCACTCTTAGTAATGTATGTATGTACGTACATATGTATCTTTCAAAAAAAGATAAGGATGTATGTTTGAACATAATATGTATGTACGTATGTATGTGTGTTCGTGTATAGAATACCAGATAGAAATATCAGTGAATTTTGGAAGCTTATCTTCTATCTGGCTCAAAGGAAGAAATGTTGAGGTGAAGGGGAAGCTGGATGAAGATGAAATACTTTACTCACTGAGCCGAAGTGTCGAATGTTTGAAAAGTTAAAAGAGTGAAGTTATTCAGCCAAAATTGATGTATTGTCTGTACACTCAGAAAAAATAATAAATAATTGTACTGAGTTGAAGTTTAATGCCAAATAAAATTATATTTTTGGCATTAACAAGCACATACAATTTTATCAGCAATAAAACCAGATGGTTGCCAATAAAAGCTTGCATTGATCGCTTTCTAGACCAATATACAGTTTTTGGATCATATTTCAGATTGAAAGTTTTTGAAGCAATTAAGACAATGCTTTCTGCATTGTAAACCAAAAAAGTATATTCAGATTTAATTTCTTACTCTCTTGGTATTTTAATAAATTTTAATTTAATTTTACGATCAGAATCTCCAATGTTGAAAAGCAAAAAAATTAACTATTAAACTTTAACAGCATATTTCCTTACGTTGAACGAGATTATAAAAAAATTGGACACTGAGTGGCGTGAACATGCAGTTTTGAACCACAAAGAGCTTAATCTTTCTTCCGATTTAGATGTCAGAAGTTTTTAAAATAATGAGTTATGTCCGTGAAACCCTTGTTACGAATTTAAAAAATATTATAATAATATACTTGTTATATAACAATATAATGTTATTACAATTTTGCAGCTATCCTCTGATTACTATTGTTGTTTTATTGTACTATTAAACTTGGTTTTGTAATATTTTTCCTTACTTTCGTATAATTTTTTGTTTCGTTGGTGACAACACTGACGCATAGGCAGAAAGTAAACAGAGAGAATAAAGAGAAGATAAACAGAAACATAAATAAAATATATTCTTAAATTTCTACAAAAATTTATTTTGTTAATAGTAAAAAAGGTTTACTAAACAACTCAAAATCTTAACAATACAACAGAATAACAACCAAAAATTATACTAAAATTGCTAAGGAAATCTGAATGCCTAACATCGAATCAAACTTTTATACTGATGTAATGGGTGTATATTTCAAGAATAACAATTCCTTAAGATCATATTTTAAAACTTGATTTAAGTTTATTTGTTAGATATCGACATAAAAATTTTACTACATCAAGTTCTTTGCTTTTTGCTATAATCTATCTTAACTAGCCATACGTACTTTTTTGAAGAGTAAACGTACTCATTTTTCTAATATGTGCTCTAAAAATATGAAATAGTAAAAGAGCACGCAAAAGTACTCTTTTTTTAAGGGTGCTTTTTATATTTTATTTCTACTACTCTTAAAAATATATTATTTATTTGTTTTTTTTTTTTTTTTTTTTATAAGACCAGCACCCAGGGGATGGCCCCTACTCATGCAGTGCATTGTGCTGGTACTAGGAAAATAGGTTATTGGAAGGAGGACAGAGGGAGTAGTGTTTATGGATGTTAGATTTAAATTTACTCATGTCGTAAGTGGCAGGAAATACTTTCGCTGGAAGATTATTCCACAACCGAACAGTGCGACCAAAGAACGAGTTCTCCCTATAATGCGTTGTGCGATTTACTGGACAATCAACTACAAAGGGATGCGCTCTACGAGAAATACGAGTACTACGTAAAAATATATGATTTTTGGGAATTAATTCCTTAATTTCGTTAGAACACATTCCGTTATAGTACCAATAGAACAATGAAACACACGCTACATTGCGACGGTGCTCCAATGAATCGATAGAGTTGGCTACCCTACCGTCATTGATGAGCATTTTCGCCCTCTCCTGTATGCGGTCGAGAAGCTCCAAAATAGACTTTGAAGCACCGGCCCATACATGAGAGTTGTATTCCATTTTGGGACGGATATAGGTCTTGTAAATATTAAGGAGATCAGATGGGGTGAAGTGTTTCTTGCACCGTCTCAAAAAACCAAGGCACTTGAATGCTTCTTTCGACACTTGAAATATGTGATCATTCCAACGAACGTCACAGTGAATTCTCATGCCCAGAACATCAAGAGCATCTGATTCCTCAATATCCACATTACCCATTGACACAGATGACAGCACACCACCACGCCTGTGTGTTAAAAAACAACATTGAGTCTTACGTGCATTAAAATCGACCCTATTCGCACGACCCCACTCGGAGACCTTCAGTAGGTCACTTGTGAGTGTGACGTTCATATTCATCCTTCTTACCCCAACCTCCAAAAGGCTCGGTCTACGGTCAAAGGAATATGAGTGACAAATGTTGCTGTCATCCGCAAAAGAGTAGATAGGATTAGAAGTGAGAAGAAGAAAGTCGTTAAGAAATATTAGAAAAAGAGTAGGAGAAAGAACAGAGCCGTGCGGTACCCCTGAGTTTACTCTGAACTCGTCGGATGAGACCCCATCTATAACCACTCTTATAGAGCGATCTCTGAGAAAGCACCACACCAAAAGCATTAAGTTTCGAAATGAGAGCCTCGTGCCAAACTCTATCAAACGCCTTTGAGATATCCAGTGCCACAACCTTACTCTCGCCAAAACCATGAATGGACTTGTTCCACTTCTCCGAGAGCAACGCCAGCAGGTCACCAGTAGAACGGCCCCTTCGGAAACCGTACTGACGATCGCTAAGTAAATCGTTGGACTCCAGATATCCCACAAGGTGGTGATTAATCATACTCTCCATAACCTTGGAGAGTGTGGAACAAACTGCTATTGGACGGTAGTTCTCAGGGTTACTAGCCTCGCCCTTTTTGGGGATTGGCGTTACATTAGCAACCTTCCAGCAAGATGGAAAAATACCGGCGCGATATGACGCACTGAAAAGGTGAGCTAATGGACGCGCAAGCGTCGAAGAGCACTGCTTCAGGACCAGTGCTGGTATGCCATCAGGCCCAGAAGACTTGTTAACGTTGAGATTTGCAAGAACCCTTTTTACAGCACGAGCTCGAAAGAATATACTAGGCATAGTCACTGATACTCTTTCAAGTTCGGGCCGTGGTTGAACGCTCTCCGGCAAGTGAGAATTACTTGCAAACATTTCGGCCAAAAGGTTTGCCTTTTCAACCGGGTTCGTGGATGAGTGGTCATTCTTTATAAGAGCAGGAATCGAACTAGCGTTGTTCCTCAGCCTTTTAACGAATGACCAAAAGTTTTTACTTCCCCGCGGAAAGGTAAGAACCTTAGCACGAAGGCGCTGCTCGTATAAAGCCTTTTCGCGTCTAAGTACTGCGGCACATGAAGATCTCGCCTGTTTGCGAAGCAAATCAGTGTGGTCACATTTGTTATTGCGCCAATTCCTGAATGCTTCCTCTCTGGATCTGACTGCCAATTTGCACGCCAGGTTAAACCAAGATTTGTTTCTGGGTTTAATCGAAAGCTTTTTGGATGGGATGAAAATATCCATCCCCAGCCTTATTATATTCACCACCATTTCTGCCATGGCATCAACGTTTGAGTCAAGGAAACAAAGTTTCCAATTAAAATGCCCAAAAAAATCGTTCAGCTCAGCCCAACGAGCATCCTCGTAGTTAAAAATAGAGCGTTCCGTAGCCATGGGTGGAACCTCGCGAAGAGCGGTGGACGAGAATGAGGCAGAAACTGTGCAATGATCCGAATTTCCGAGAGGTGCAAGAACCTCAACTACATACTTTTCGGGGTGTGTAGTGAGGAAAAGGTCGAGGGTATTGTTCTGGTGCCCATCTACACACGATATATGTGTAGGTTCATTCACTAATTGCGCAAGGTGATTGTGCGCGGCAAATAACTCAACGTATTGGCCTTCCGGAGTTGTACGGCCTGAATGGCGTAACCAAGACGAATTATGAACATTGAAATCACCAGCAACAACAATTTCACTGTTCGGATAATTCGAAAGGATACTCGATATTGAGTCGGAAAGAGAGTCGAAGCCAGATATGGTAACCTCTCTTCCCGCGTTTGGGCTTCTATACAAAAACCCGAAGTGCAAAAGATGTGCCCTGATTTTGAACTTAACCCATAGACAGTTAAATTCCGCATCATACATGCCAAGAGGTTGCTGGCATTGGTACACAACTTCATTGCGAATGTACATAGCAAGACCCCTATGAAAATTAAAAAGGGACAGAAGGTGATATCTAGGGATATGAAAATCCTGTGGATCAGCATTTTAAGAAACCTGGGTCGCACATAAGGCGAAAACATCCGGCCTATGGAGACAAATGTGCGCATACACGGAGAAAAAGTTCGCCCATAGCCCACGCACATTGCAGAAATCAATCCGAAAGCGTCCTGCCATTACGTAAATTGAACCAAATAAAAGAAAATCTAAATATATAAATTAACCACGAGTAAACAAAAATCAAACAAACCTCCTCTGAATGCGTACGACAAGGAAATGGGTTACTGCTGGTTGATTATTCAGCAGCCAGTGTTATACCTTCACCACTGAATAATCCAACTGCAACCCCTCCAAGTGGTTCGCACCCAAAGTTTTGGAAAGTAATACTAAATGGAAGGGAAAGCACTATCGCCGATGGTAGGGCACATAATTAAATTCTCCCCTATGGATCAAAGAGTCTTTCATTTTGCCGATGTTTAATCTTGCCCGTATTCGAATTAGTTATTGTCAAGTGTGTGTTTATTTTTTTATGTTAGTGTTTTGTTGTTTGTTTCATTCCAATAATTTATTTTGTCATTAGTATATTGTTGTTTTCGTTCTTATTGATGTTGTATTTTCCTGTTCTATTCATTTACTTTAATATTGTTATTGTATGTTCCGTTAGGATTGCTGGTTATTTTTGTTCCACAATTCTCTTTTGAGAAATTGTTTCGTTGAATTTTTTTTGGTTGTAATTTTATGTTGTTTTGTTATTTTTTTGTTGTTCCTCAATTCTTTATTACGGACTGCCTTGTTAAGAGTTGTTACAATTATTGTTATGTTCTTTGTTTTTCTAGTGTGTTTTTAATAAAAATCTCTTAAATTATGTTGTTGTTATTATATTTAAAATCTTAATTATTTGTCAAGTGTTATAATTATGTGTGTTTATGTTATGATTTTTGTTGTTTAATTTTTTGGCTTCACTTTTGATCTTGAATCTTTACTGTTCTATTTTGGTTTTTCAAATCTCAATTTCAGTGTCCGTAATTTAATTAATTGTATTGACATACTTTGACAATGTCAAACTGACTTCAAAAAACTGATCATACAGTGGCTGGAAAAAATAAGTCGTCAAGACCAATGTTTCAGTAATGGTGCACAGTAAATTTTATTTTAGTGCTTAAAATTATTTTTTCTTAATTTGTGTCATTTGAATACTTCGTAGTTGGAAACTAAAATATATTTTATAACAAAAACAAATCTTATTTCAGTTTTGAAAAAGAAACAAAACAATACCATCGAAATGCATGTTGAAAAAGCATGTTATCAATAAATATATTAATATCCGCAATACCCAAGGTTTGAGTGACCACTTCGCACAGTCTGCGTTTTACGGAGTCCACGAACTTAAAACACTTATCCCGTAAAAAATTAGTGAATGTCAAAAGGTAAAATATTTCATAACATCCAGTTTTTGAGCCCTATCCTTAAAAATTCAGATTTTTAAACTTTTCCAAGCATTTTTATGGTAGACAGATCTGTTATCTGCGAAGTCAATTTTAGAGTATTTATATTATCTCTTCTCAAATAATCTTTGACTATTTTTACAGTGTTGATTAGTGCCTTGTACAGGTTAAAGTTTTTTCTTATTAGTCGTCTACCTTCTGTTATTCCAGAAATTGCTTATATAAGCAATTTTAACAGTAACCTGACTTTACTTATAGATATCACACAATCGAAAACGTATTGTATAAATCTACCTTTTTGCCCTCATTTAAAAACTGCGCTCAAAATGCTTATTTTAT
Source organism: Wohlfahrtia magnifica (assembly GCA_023159175.1). Lineage (NCBI taxonomy): Eukaryota > Metazoa > Arthropoda > Insecta > Diptera > Sarcophagidae > Wohlfahrtia > Wohlfahrtia magnifica. The sequence continues at coordinate 481,956 of JAKWBJ010000032.1, read as the reverse complement.
ACAACTTACTGCATATTACCTTTTTATATAAATTAGTAATAACAGTTAGCGCTTTGTCCTTCAATTGTCTAATTTAACCACTTTTAAATTGATTTAAAGATATCCGAGGAAAAGACAGATACATATATACTACTTAAAAAATGTCAAAGAATTTTTTTTTATAAAAAAAACTGACTAATTTTATTTATAAATAAATACTTTGAACTTAATTGTATCTATCCATAAAATATTTCTTACTTGATTTTAGTTCTTTATATAACAACAGATTGAAACTTTAGCTGACAACTTATTTTTGCAACGTCACATACGCAGCTATATTAATAGAATTTATTAACCAAATCAAATCAAAATCCACGTGTTTTTATTTTCATTACGATATTTCGAAAATATGTAAAAACGTAACTATAAGAGAACAAAGGAAGATTCTGAGATCACTTTAAAAACCAAGGTTTGCTTTATTAACTTATTTTTTCAATATACTGTACATATAGTATGTACGTAAAAGACTTATTGTTCACGCCGTTCTGATTTTAGCCCGTATTTTACAGTGAACATCAGAGTCAGTGAGACCATATTAGCATTTTTAAGCTAAATTTAGCTTTTTAATGTTCAATTTAGCTTCAAAATTATTCATTAAGCTTTTTCTAAAAATTAATTTAGCTCTTTTTAGCCTTTTCAGAAATTTCAACAAAAAAGAATATAAACATTGTAAAAAAATATACAAACATTGTAAAGTCCTACACTGGACAACAGAAACAACAGTTTCTACATTACTTACATGCTAATATTAGTAAATTAACATTATTTTCCATATATGTTTGACAAAAAAATTGAAAATATGGCATGTTGCTCTTTCGTTTTCTGTGTTTATTTAAAAAAAAATAAATAAATAAATCAAAAGAAAGGGTGCAGTGTTTATATCCGAAAATGTTGCCTTTAAAAAATCTTTGATATTTCTTAATTTTTACCAACTTGTAATGGTAAAGAACAGAAGAAGTGCATAAGTATAGCATAGTCGACTGTGCTATGTTTATTATTCATATAAATTTTTTCCATAAATAGGGAAAAATAAATCGATTGTGCGGATGGAGCACTTGCTTAAAAGATGATAATTCATTTTACATTTTTGGCGAATAAAAAATTTTTTAATTGGCCGCTCGTGTAAAAAGAAACATTGATATATTGAAATACGCCATCTGATACTTTTTTGTTATAAAAAATGAGAACAAGCTGCAAAAACATGCTGAAAACTTGAATGTAATGCTGTGAGTGAATCCCGAACCCAGAAGTCAAAAATTATCAAGATTGTTCTGGTATCTGTGGTATCTGGTGCCTCGATACCACAGAGGCAATAAACATCAACGGTATAGTATTATAAAATCATTTAGAAATAGATGGCTATTCAAAGAAGCCGCACTAAATCAAACTGTTTTAAGTGAATCATAACGGAGTTTGAGATTGTTCAACGAAAAAATCTTAATTAAGGTTTGACTATTACACTGCCAAAGAACATTTTAACCTGCCGAAAATTTACTATATTTGGCCAGGAAGTTTCAATTTTTCTACAACTTTATTTAAAACTACCTTTACTCATCCGGTGTTGCCAGTGGGACTACATTGTATATTATAAGTGAAATTAGCATTCTGCTTTGTCCCGATTCCAAAAATTTTTGTGCCACCTATCGTGATAAGACAAATGCAAATATGACGTTTGAAGTAAATGATGACAGGTAGCAATAAAAAAATTCAAAAGAAAAAATAAATGTCATTTCCGACGAAAAGTCACTAATTTTGGCCGTTTTTCATCGAATAAATTATAACTTAATTTTATTCGCATACTTTTAGTTTAGCCAAACTAATAAATTTGCAGTATTAGAAACAGCTCATGTGGCTACTTTGGCTCGTTTTCCATCAGATCCAAGTTTGAGAAACAGCATAGACTATTTCGTTATCCAT